>JARHVA010001610.1:17500-95000 GCA_037957365.1 Torreya grandis
ATCCTCTGGGTATGATCAGTTAGCAAAATAATATTCATCAAAGGGAAATATTAGAATTATTTTAATGAAAGTGGGATTTTAAAAATCATGATGTATGCGTTTAAGAGAAAACCATAATAAACATGAGGCATACTAGGTAAGAAAGAAAGACACTAAGAGGTTAGTGACCATCAAAATACAAAGGATATATGTTCACAATAAGCACAAATTTTTATAGGCAAATAGGTGGAAAAATAAGATCAACTCATGAAGGTTATATAAACAAGAAAAGTAAAATGGACCTACCATACCACAACATGGTCCTCTCCTCTTATAGAGTCGTCAATCTACTATGAAGATTTGATACTCGTGTGAGAAAGCAGGCAACACTATATTTTTTTTTTGTTCTCATATCCCAATATACTATCCTATCAAACCCCAATAAACCTTGGCTCTATTATGAGGCCAACTATAGAGTTTGAGGTTTGAATTTAAATAAGAGGTGAGCTAAAGAATCACATTTTTTGATGTGATTAGACTTTTGAATTTTATGTTACCTTTTGAATAATTGTATTTTATTAAATGGTTTGGCTTTTAACCTTTTTATGGATTTTACAATTCCTTCTCCATATGGAATTAGAATAACCAACATGAGTGATAAAAGTTATAGACATGAAATGAGCTTTATATTTTGGTTAAATGAGGCTAAATAACTAGAGATGTGTCTGACTAAACAAATTAGGCTTATCTATGAACCAATATGTAATCTCAAGTTTCAACTCTATGTATGCTTAGTATGTTTAAAGGAAATAATGGAAAAAGGGAGATCAAATATATGTGTGTATAGAAGTAGTAAAATGAGAAGTCATGTTTTCTAATTGGTCATATGGTAAAGATAAAATAATAAGGGAATGAGGGTTTTATGACCATGTCATAATAATAATTATCTTTTTTTGAGTTTGAAAGATAGAAAACAATCATCTAAGAGAAAATAATGGAATAAATGTGAAATAATTAGAACCATAAGCATAAATTTGAAGCCATAAAATATCAGAATAAGCCATAAGATAAAGTTAAAGACAATGAAACCATGTAAATCACATAAAACATAATATAATGGTTCATACAAAAGAGATAAGTGAAATCATGTTTGAAAAGTAGTCAAAAATATAAGATATATAAATGAATCAAAAATCTAATCCAAATCAAATAATATAATAATAAATAATGTGAGAGAACACCATGTCATGTTATCCATAACATCTGACACATCCCTATGGAGCTTAATTCTAACATTATTCATAATATCATCAATCTTCCCAAAATGTTGTGAAAAACTTGATTTTGTATCATCTCTACTGAAAAGGTAGGTATAGAAAAAGAAGAGTAATGTTCATATGTTATATCCTATGTGGGATACATAATGTGAGGAATAGTTATCTTGATATTAATAGTATCTATGGATCTAAGATGAGGTGAAACCAATAGATAATGAGGGGCCTTCATTCATGGGTGACCATAGGAGGAGGAACAACTAATGCTGGTGTAGATCATGGGAAATATTGGATATGATGCTAAAACACTAGACACCAATAAATATGATGGGTATAAAATTTATGCCAAAGATAATATACTCCCTCATATTTAGAGATGTACTCTGGAAGTAGCTTGGGAGGAGGTATAGTCTTATCTTTGGGCTGGGCACTGACTGGTCACAAAGTGATGATGTACCAACTAATATTTTTGGAAGTGGGTTGAGGAATGGTTATTTATATTATGGAAGAAAAAATAAATATATTAGTACACTATGGAGGTCTTCTAACTAGAGGGCTAGAAGAAAAATCATGCAGCTACTGATATAAATGATAATCCTTATTTTAATGACCAACAATTTTATGAATGTCACAATAAGGCTTATCTAACAATTATGAAGGTAAGGGATCAAGATAAGGTAATAATATAAGACCATCACCAAAGAAGGGATAAGATAGAGTGGAAACTAGAATAAGCTCATTTGTAGGTAAGGTTGCTTGTACGGTGGGTTTAAGAAAAATGTCTAGCATCTGTGGAGGAAGCATCCTATAAGGGTCATGATATCTATCAAAATGATAGGGTCATATCATGTCATGATCCATAATTATACTCTTGAGAGGATCTACTGTAATTCAAGTCATAATATGTGAATTTTCCATATCTAAACTATGAACAATAATAGGAAAAGTAATATTATGTACTATAAAAGAAGGAATGATAGTAGAAGAATGAAAAGACCGATTTATATAAGAGCGATATCTAAGAACTTTAGTATTTATAGATTGGACAAATACAACTAATAATGGGTCATCTATAACATAACCATCATCATAATCAAGTGTATGTAAATTGATAATTCTTGTGTGAACTATTTTAATGGTCAAGGAATCATGGTGAATGGAATGTATATTTTTGGTTAAAGTAATCGGTATGTCATCAAGAAGTTGTTGACAGGATCAAGATTGAAGAGAAGGAGAAATTTGAGTGATGATGTGAGGGGAGAGATCAATTTTTTTGATTTTGAAGATTATCTCATCTGGTTCACATCATCAGATTCTAAAATGTTAGGTGGAATATTCTTGATTAATTATATATGACCATTATAACCTTTAGTGGAGTTAACATGATAGTTGAAGTGTTGAGATTATAAAAATAGAACAATAGGTAAGGGTTCAAGGGTGGGTATTTTAAAGACACCTCATTCTTGGAATTTTTTGAAATTCCAAGGATTCATGTCTCGTTGAATCTTGTATATAACACCATTGTGAGGAAATTTGACCCATTGGAATGCAGATGAAGCAAATAGTCTCATATGATGAGTCCAAGGTCAATTGATTAAGATATTCTAAGAAAGTGAAAATTTAAATATCATGACTTTCACATGGATGGTAATAGGAATCCAAATACAACCTAGATGATGCATTTGTCTTTTTTCATAGCCTTGGCATGTACTATGTGTGGATTTAAGGTTACATTTAAGTATCTAACTATTTTAATAAAGTCAAGAGAGGTAACACAAGTTCTCAAACCTTCATCAATTAAAGCATGTTTAAATTGGATATCACCTATTTGAATGATACTAAATAAAAGAGGATCATCCGCATGAAGAAATATCTCATCAAAAAACATAGAAGATATAGGAAACATAAGTGAGAGGGAAGTTTCCAATATTTTGTCAACATGGATGAACATCTCTTCATATTTGTTTAAGTATGTTATCTTTAGATCTAGATAAGGTAGCCTCTTACCTTACAAGAGGAGGATTAGGGATGCTAATTTCAAATAATAGTTGCATTATGAGATTATGATGGTGGGGAGAAGTTCTCATTATATCTAAGAAGGGGATTTGAGATGGGAGATGGGAAAGTTATACAATATGATCTTATTCATCATAACCTATGAGAGGATTGTTAGATAGAAGTGCATAATGTACTCCTTTTAAGGGGGGATAAATGTGCAATAAAACTTGTGTTGATAAGGTATGGTTGGTTTAGGTTGGTTGCAAGTGGGTTGAGTGACCTTAGGTAATGTGATTGTTTTTTTAGGTATTTCTTGAGGTTGAGTCGAAAAAATAATGTTGAAATTTTGAGGTATGTTTTCTTGAGGTATGGAAGCTATGGAAGGATTAGAAGTTATATCAATGGTATGAGAAGTATGGTTAGTTTGTGTTGTTAGAGGTGGTGATTGTATGGGTATTGGTTCCTCATTCCCTAATTCTATGAGATGGGATGGGGAAGTGTCTTGAATAATGTAAAATATTAAATATGTGTGATGTGTAGGTTTTGGGTTTGAATCAATAATAGAAACTATTCTTCTCATATTAGTCATATTAACCACATTTTTATCATTGGTGTTAAGGTCTATAAGACTTTCAATGTTTTTATTAGTAGGGGTAGGTTGTTCAATTGGTGATTAGGAAGGGGATCCTTGTAGATAGATAAATGATCTTTATCTTGGTTTAAAGATTGTTTTTTAGTTTGATTCTCATGAGATTTAAATGATATGTCATAATATTGTTGACATTTTTATATAAGGGATTCGTGGTCAAAGTTAAGACCAAGGAGAAAATCCATGACAAGATTTCTTAATTGTCTACAAGTCTCATGATAATGTCCCCAAATTTCATTAAACCACAAAAAATTATTTGGATTATACCATGATTTCATAAGATGAGTGGATTCAAGATCTTTTGGTAGAGGTTTTGGAAGATGATTTTGAATTTCTACTAGTGATAACAGTTTATGCTCATTAGTATGATTATTTTGATAAAATGTGGGATTTTGATTATAATTGTTATTAGGGGGAGGAACATGCTCCATGGTATTGTTTGGATCAAGATATTGGATGGTGTGTATGGTGTCATAAGTGTTGATAACACCATAATTAGTTACATGATGGTTTTTTTATAAGCACATGATTTCCCATTATAGGTCAAGATGGTTAAAGTTAATGCATGAGGAAATATTGTCATTTAGATTGGACAAGAGCTTCTTCCAAATTTTTTAGAGAAAGGGTTTACATGTGATATTATAATTTAGGGTGGAGAGAATTAGTAAATGATTGGAAGAGGTCTTCATTTGCCATATTATGCTCAGATTTGTTAGACAATTTTTTCCATAGTTTGATGAAAACTTGTTTCATTTTGATTTCAAGTTGTTAACAATTGATAAAATGGGATAAGCTATTTTTGGGGATGTCACTAGTTTGGATTTCTTAGACCAGTGAATTTACCAAGTCTTCTAGTCTTATAATACAGTGGGTTATTTATTAATTGCACCAATCTAAAACATCTTTTAAAATCATTTTAGTTAAGAGTTTAGTGGCAACAAAATTATTAAGCTTAACCCAATCTTTGTAAAGGTTGACAAATGTTTTTAGATGTAAGTTAGGATCTATAGATATATTATAAGTGATGTTGGGAGTGATGCCTCCTATGTAAAAGTTAGTAATTTGAGGTACTAGAGGTTCATTTGGTAAATGTTTGATAGTTTTGTTGATAATTGGGGGTTTTGGTATGAGGTTACTATGTGAATCCCTATGGGGGTGGGGGGAGGAGGAGGTGGGGGGGGAACTAGGATTTTACTCTCCCCATTGAACATGATGAGGTTGGTTTTGGAGATGTATTAGGTGATTTTACATTTTCATCATCTAATTTTCATTATTATTTTGAAATGTATGCATGTGGCTAAGTGTTTATAATAGAAGTTGACTAGTTTGAGTAGTATTTTGGTTAGTGTATGCAACATGTGATGCATTAGTATCATGTGAAGTATTAAGATATTGAGATGAACTATGCACATGGGATGAGGTAGTGGAATGCATTGCACTAGTGTCATGAGAAGCATTAGTGGTGAAAGAAGCATTGGTAGCATGAGATGCAATAGTGGCATAGGAAACATTAGTAGCATGGGTATGGATGTGTGTATTTTGAAGAGAACCATAAATGTTGAACCTACCATAGTTGTAGAAATATTTACCATAGAGGTAGAAGAATACATAGAAGATGATGTCATAGTTTGGGAAGGGGAAACAATAGAAGGGAAAGGTTGGGATGAAAATAAAGGGCTTACCCCAAATCCTTAAGAAAAGCTAGGGGAAGGTAAATGGGGTTCTCCTATATGAGGTCCCATTATGAGGTTATAGATGGTTGTAAGATATTTTCATCTATGTTGAGGATTTTCATTGATAAAAAAGATCATTTTAGTTGTGTACTCAAGGTCAACTTCATCTTATAATGAAAATAAGGGGTTAAGTATCAAGGAAGAATGAGGAGGAGTCCCATATTTGGTGGTGTGGGTGCAAACATGTATATTTATTTGATCCATGATAGGTGCCACAAAATGTTTCTTAGAAAACCTATTTGGATTGTTGAAACTCATCATGTTTATTTGATTCAATTCTATATTATCATCAAATAATAAATTCATGATGGAGGGAAGCTAAAAACTTGTTAAAAGTGAGGATCAACTAGTAGGATACTGGGTCAAACTAGTTGACACTATCATAGAAGACAGTAAGCAAGATAGGCTATAAAAGACATAATCTAATAGGTCAATTGTATTTTATAGATGGTGAAATTGAGGGAGTCTAAAAGACACAAAATCAAATAAGTCAATTTTATATTGAAGGAAAAAATAATAATAATTATGTAAGAGACGGGGTTAAATTTATTTACTATAGTTTGTGGGGAAAGGTGAATTATAGGAGACACAATCAATCAGGTCAACTGTGGTTTATAGGAAAAAAAAGACTATAAGAGACACATTAAAATATATCAACTATGTTCTGAAGGTAAAGACATTTTTTTATAGTTATTATTTTGGATGATCTAGTGTTATTTTGTAGAATACTTGAAATAAACACATAGGCAATTGATCGAACTAGTTGATATAGTTATGGCACACAACACAAACATTGTACCAATGCTGGCTGATACAAGTTTTACAACGCAACATATAATTATCAAAGTGTAAGAAAAAAAATAGTAATGTTAATATTATGGAATCATTCTTGAATTTTATAAATTATAATTTTAAAAATAGATGTGATAGGGAATTGGATTTAAAAAGGAATTAAAAATAATAATCTAGGAATGGTTTCAGGTAGTTAAGGCTGAAAGGAATCTATATTGGTGATGGTATCAGCTTGGTATTGAGGCCTACCCCCTCATTTTATAATCCCATAATGATAAGGGTGTAAGGTGATTTTAGAATATATACCATTAGCCATGTATTAATACTTAGCCATAAAATTGAGTCGGCTTACCCCTTGGTGATGAAATCAAAGTAGGTAGACCTTGGGTAGAATTTGTTTAATGATTTGTGATATTATATGTTTTGAAAGTATATGAATAAAAGAAAAAGAGTGTGACTAAATCAATAAATTAAAACTGTTTATTTAGTCTATGTGTGTTACTCTAAGCAAGCAAGTACCAAAATGAAAGATGAGTTAATTACTAGCAATATGAGTTAATTTATTTGATTGAAGAGTATAGGGTCAATTCATTCAATTGAGTAAAAAAATTTTACATGTTAGAAAAGGTTCCTAGAGTTTCACCAGAACATGCTAATTATAGGAATAACTTGCATAGTAGAGAGCATAATATCTGAAAGAGAGATGAAAAATTATACAGACCACATACAACATCTTGGATTAGACCAGAACTAAGTTGTAGCATATATATATTAGAATATGAACATAATTAATATTGCATTATATTAAAAAATAAATACAAATAAAGTACTATATTGTTCATACAACATACATAAAATAAAATATGGGAAAAGCATAATAGGACAATTTCTATTAATCTCTATCAACACATCGAACCAAATTCTATTACATCAAAGAACTATTTATAGTACTTTATAATCCTAATCTCTTCAACTTCTAACCTTATGATAAAAAAATGAGAGACTCTTCACATTTTATAATTATATGATTAAATTTTCAAGGCCGAATAAGTACAAAACTACACAAAAGACAAAATCAAATGCTTCACACATGTGATTATCTTATATACTTCATGGTTTTAACAATATCCATTCTATGTCTAACACTTTATAGGACTAAAATATTTGTCTCATCTTGAGACAAATGTGTAATTTGAGTTGATAGAAAAGATAATTCCTAAACATAAGTCACAAAAAAATTTCCAAGTGTCATTCGCTAGTTTTCACCCTTTATGCACTACTTAGCCTCCTTTTCAGGTTTTTAACTAAGGAGAATACTAGCCTACATCCCTTTCAGGTTTTTAATATATTAGCATAAATAGATGACCTGCCTTTATGATTTTTCAACCAATCTAGCCCCACTCTTATTGTTTATACCATCTAACCAAAAAAGTGAATCTATTAGTAGTTTTAAAATTATAGATCACAAACCTTACTAATATTTCTAGATGGATGGTTCACTGAAGGTTTTCAAATTTTGTTATTGCTAAGTAGTTTTTATCCCAATGGCTCTTGATGAATCCACTACCAAGGGTGTCTATAAAGATTTTCCCTATGCCTTGATCTCCCTTTCTTATATGATTTGTAGAAGTTTCTATGGAAGAATGAACTAGGATTAATCTACTATATTTGCAATTACTAGATCGTCTTGGGATATATCTTACTTGAGAATTTTTTGGTTAGTAAGTAATTCACATACCATTATAATGAGAATGCATAGTGGTACCTAAATCATCATCATGCTCTATAAGTATTCATGTTCTATGATTATAAGTAATACCTTGGCATTAGATTATTTTAGCTACATGTCCAAGATGAGCTCATCCAATATATCTATTATCCTCTAGCTTTGAATGATTACAAAAGTGTTGTGCATTATTTCATGATACCATACTTACAACTTCTATATAATAACATCTCATGAATCTAATATTTGTTTAAGTGCATTACTCATCTTTTCTATAGTTGTTGTTTGATCCTCTAGCATGGATTTAGCTTTGTCAGTAGTAGTAGCATATTCCAAGATATATTTTTAGCTTATATTGTAGTAGTGTCTAATATTTGATCATATACCTCAAATATTTGGCACATGGTCTTTATTTCTAACCTGAGGTCTTGTCCTTATGTTCATAGTGCCAAAACATTTTTCATAACTCCTTATCTCTATGTAAGCTTTATTAATAGTGCTATTAATTATTTATCCTCTGACATAACCTCATCACCTAGTACTTGTGTAACTAAGGTGGGATAAGTGTTATTGATTATCTACCTTGTATTTGTCATCCTCTCTTCTACTTCAGTATTTTCATCTCATGGCCTTAAAACTTCTTTCTCCAAATTTGAAGCCTTTTAAGTGATGGATTCTTGGAAAATGGCTACTCCTTCAATTTTTTTGGAGAGTGATCATTGGGTTACATCTAGCGATGTTTCCATTATAGTGGTGGTAAGTGCCATGGATGTAGTGGTGGATGTCATAGGAGTTGGTGTAAACTAAGTGAAAGAAAGAAGGTAGTTCACTAGGTGGATTTAGTATGGGCATCCCATAGCCATTATATAGGAAGTTAGAATGATTCTTCAGTGCTTTTAGTGTGACTAGTGAATGATACCTTAGCTTGGACTTATAAATCCTTGAGCTCCTTAGCCTTGGTAGCTACCTATTCCTTTGACCTATTCTTTGCTTTAGCTTATGTTTGGCTTCCTCTATGGCCTTTATTTGAGATTCAGCTTGGACTTTGGATTGGACCTCTACATTACCCTTGGCTTTAGCTTCTGCTTTTGTCATAGCCTTTACTTTAGCTTCAAATTTTGCCTTGGCTTCTTGATCATTCTATTTTTGCTATGTAGCTTGTGCTTCTTATTTTCATCGTTTCTCTTCTTTATGAGGTTTCTTATTTGCCTTTGTTTCTTCAAATTGCTTGCACGTAGATTTAATTTCCTTGATTTTCTTCTTTTTGGCTTCAACTTCTTAGGCTTACTTATGTGCAACATTTGCTTCCCCAAATTTATTTTGTTTCTACTTGGCTATATCCTATTACTTCGACTATGGACTCTACACAACTTGTTATGATGCAAATGGTGGCACAAATACTTGTTCTTGTGATTCCTCTATGATTTATTCTTATCATCTCACCTTTGTCTCAAGTATGCCCTACTCATATTATTGTTCCTCCTCTTCACCAAGAATGACTATATCCATGGGTTCTTCTTCTTCTTCCTCAGTGCTCTCATCTGATTTAATATATTCATAGAATTTTGATGCACTCAATTGTTTTTTTTGTACTAGATTTTTATTTTGGATTTGGATAGAGGCTTGAATGTGTTCTTTTGTTTCCTTACTCTCTGAGGTTGAGGTTGTTAAGCTAGCTATGCAGTAATTCATTTTGTAGGGGTACCAAAATAAACCATCTTTCCCGATATTATTTTTAAGGTATTTTCATATGGATGTGTGCATGGTCACTTGAACAAGAGTTGTGTGGGGATATCTTCTCTAGATAAGTCCATGGAAAATACAACAAATGATCCCACAACTAGTTTTATTGAAAATATTTCAACTTCCAATTTCCATCAAGATGATTCCTATCATATAGTGTCAACAATAATAGAAGTAGGTTGTTAAGTGATAGCAACCCAAATATCTTTCCTTACCTAGTTGTGCACTTTATAAGTGTGCAATGATTTCTAAAAGAACTATTTTTCCTCTTCTACCTCATAGATCTTGGTGTTAATGTCTTATAACATTGATTGAACCACTATTTTTCATCCACCCCATGTATTATAGCTATTTATGGAACCATGGTGTGTTCGATCTATAAATTCACTTGCCACATTCATTTATTTGGTAGAGGTGGTGAGTCTCTATGTATAGGTGATTTTTCCTTTCCTTTCTTTGGCTATGTTAAAACTTGTGGTTGTGTCGACTATCTAGGTTTTTGAGCAGTTACTTACTCTACTTATTATTTTTGGGCTTGTAGAGGAATGGTTTATAGTAGAGGTATAGACCTGAAAGCTAAAGATTTATATTGATAAACATCATCTTTTGCTTCAACCATTGAAATGAGGAATGGAATTGAAATTACTATAGGTTTAGCCAACTCATGTACATATATTTGGATGATATTGTGTATCTTGGTAATAGATGCTTAAACTAGATACTATATGACATCCTATGTAATCCAAGGATATGATCGAATTAGTGCAAGTGCTTCTAGCCACCATGCATTTAACTACCCTAGTTTTTCATAATACTAACTAGTTTTAATCCATGCAATTCTTGTGAAGACATTACCCGGCCAAAAATTAGTAGTGACATTTACTGGGCCTAGGGGATACTTCCATTGAGTGAAATATGACAACAAGACCAAGAATTGATATTGAAAGGTCTACATAGTTCATGAAATTACCTTTTTGATTTTGGTGGTGAGCTTAGTGGCTAAGAATTTAGGCCAATTGAAATATTCATTCAACTTCATTCGTTAAGAAATGTCAGTGATGCCTCTTATTATTTTCTTCACATGATTTTTGGTTTGCCAAAACCTCTTAGTAATAAACTAGACCATGGTGCATAGTGAATCATCCAAAATTGAATTAATATGAGTTCCTCTTCCTTCCCTAGTGGTGTATTGTTATCTAATATTTGAATGAAGTGGTGGTATTGTAGACTTGTATTACATTAAAGATTTGCCTTGATTGGATAGGCTAGTTACTCTTGACATTGAGTACATATTGATGTAGATGGTAATGTATTGATCTAGATTAATAACACCTTAATTGTACCAACTTATCAATGGCATCATAACTTTGTCTAACTAGCTGAAGGTAGGTGTCTTAATCAACCTTTTAGTGTTAGTACCAAGGAATGGATGTTGTAGTGTTAAATTTCTTGGTTGTTTTCATTGGTTGGGCTCTAGAGAAAATAGAGTAGATTCTACTCCATCAATGAAATAAAAGAGTTATGGATCATTATACTCTATTTTTTGGATTCCTAACCCTTTTCCCATTTCCTCCTTTTGAAAATTAGATATTGGTATCAATAGTTGACCTATGTCCATGGCTAGATGAATGAACAAAGTTGATGATTAATTTGAGGAAATGCACTTTGGTGTGTGATCTATTTGAAAATAGATAGTTGAAAGGGTGATCATAGAGATGTCATACTTGATTTATAATGTAATGGATACTAATTATACATATGCCATTCTTTTATATCTATTTGGCACCCAAATTTGTGTTACTACCTCCTTTGAATGCATTAACTACATGCATGCGAATGTTCTCTTTGTAATTAATATTATATGCTAAAAATCATCTTGATAGGGATGTTTTGTGCCTAAGTTGTGTGATTTTAGCTTTGGTAGTTATTTATGATGAGTAGATGTCCCTTTAATTAATCAATTCATTGTATACATCCACATGTCATGTTATTAGCAAATCTACTTCAAAATTACTACAATATTTTGAGATACCATGTTATTAATGATTTGACCTAACCATTAGCCTTCCATCTATTGTACTTGTCTTTTTGATTCCTTCTTAGACTTAAATACCAATCATGGTGTAGTGGTGGACAGATGTCCTAGGCAAGTTGTCTCAACCAAGTGGTCACATCCCACAATGAGATCTGGTTGTAGTGGTTGTGATATTTTGTGAAACAAAAAGAAAAATAATAAACATTTAACCTACAAAATAAAATAAAAAAAACAAACACTATAAAAAATCCTAACTACCTAGTGCTACTCTACACCTACTCAATTTTTAGTAGTATGATAGAGATTAAATATGTATGGCTTAAGCCTAAAACCATTGATTCACCTTGTTAAAATGGTTTCCTACAAATATTTTATTACTAAGGTACCCTATGGTGATACTTATGAATGATATAAGGTCATTTCCATTGTATGTGTAGGTTTCTTGGGAATGCTTTAAATCTACTCTTGTAAAGCAATATAGTTTGATCTGGATAGAATTGATTAGATCACAAATTACGATCATGTCATGCTTTTTTTTTAAAAAAATATATTTTTTAGGTCCACTATGCTCTTACCCTATCTTCTTCCATATTAGTGAAATCTAACAATCATGCCCTTATTGAGTCATAATCCCCTAACCTCATGATTATTACAATGTACATTAGGCACAATATAGTCCATAGGCATTACTACCTCGATGTCATATATTAATAGCAAGGGAGTGATTATGGTGGCTCACTTTTAAATTGAGTGAGAGGCCCATAGAATTTTAGGAATGTGATCCTCTTAATAATCTCTTTGGATGTTGAAATTTTTTATTAGCATCTTACCCAAAATTTTATTTGCTATTTCTGCCATCCATTAGCCTGTGGATGGTAAGTTATACTTTTGTGGTGTGATATCATGAATTTTTATATGAGAGTATTAATATTATTATTAATAATGTGCATGCCTATATCACTTACCATCTTAAATAGAAATTTGAGCCATGTAATAATGTTTTCATATAATAACTTGGCAGCATCCTTCACACCACAACTTGGAGTAGAAGCAACTTCTACCCATTTTGTGAAATAGTTGGTTGTTGTGATAATGTATCTGACATGACTATGCTTACTCATGGGAGATATAGGTATGAAAAAATAGAATATCAATTGTTTGAAAAGTTTTTCTAAAATTATAGGAACCAAAGGCATTTCACCTCATTGATTAGGCTTACCCATTCATTGACATATGTCATAGTGTTTAACAACTCTATGCGCATCATGTAAAAGTGTAGACCACCATAAACCATTAATGAGGCTATATGGTATAGCTCTAGTAACCATATATTTCTTGTCCCTTTCTGTATAATGTGTAGGAAAAGTTCCTTGTTTCAAGAATTTTGTGATGTCCTCCATGTTATTCAAGACTAGAATAGTTCTAAATAGATGTGCATCAGGAGATTCATCTTTGAGTTCCTTTGGTTCTTCCCTATTGTGTAGTATATTGAGATGATCCAACCACACATTCTCCCATCCTTGTTTAACATTGATTTAGAATTATAATTCCTAGAAGAGCATTAACCACCTAGACTTCCTTCCCTTAGGATTGGTTTATTTACTAGGTATCGCAATGCTTGGTGGTCTCTGAATAATTCAAAAGTAGTATGCAACAAATAATGCATGGATTTTTGTAGTGTAAACACCATGGTGAGTGATTTTATCTTGATGGTTATGTAATTTTTTTTGTAGTAAAGTGTTGTTTACTTGCAAAATTTATTATATTGTCTAGCCCACCTTCACTTGGTTGCACTAAGACATATCCTACTACAGTACCCAAAGCATTGACATGTACATGAAATGAAAATTTTTAGTTAAGAAATACTAGGATGGATAATATTAGCAACCTCTACTTTAGCTTAATAAATGTTGTTTAACACTCAAGTGTCCATTCAAATTTGGTGTCTTTGGGTAGTAGCTTTTCCATGGTTATTGATATAATTGCATATCCTTTTATGAATTACCTATAATAACTGGTATGACTAAAAAAGGTACGCACTTCAGTGGAGTTTTTAGGAGGTGGCATTCCTACTATAATAATAATTTTAGATGGATCAACTAGGATTCCATCATTGCACACTATATGACCCAGCAAGACACAAAAATGTGTAAAGAATAGAAATTTATTTAAATTTAAGGTGATGGACAAATCCCTACTACACTCTAGAATCATAAGTTTATTCAAATTTAAGGTGATTAATCATAGAGTGATGCAAGGCTTTGTCCATCACCTTAAATTTAAATAAATGTCTATTTTTTACATATTTTTGTGTCTTGTTGGGTCATATAGTGTGCAATGATGGAATCCTAGTTGATCCATCTAAAATTATTATTATAGTAGGAATGCCACCTCCTAAAAACTCCATTGAAGTGTACACCTTTTTGGTCATACCAGTTATTATAGGTAATTCATAAAAGGATATGCAATTATATCAGTAACCATGGAAAAGCTACTACCTAAAGACATTTATTTAAATTTAAGGTGGTGAGCTTCGACAAGTGATCTTTAAATAGAGAAAATATCGACCATTCATCTAGATACACCTATAGGAAATCATGAATGAAATATTTAAATGCATTTAACAAAACTCTAGAAAACATAGAAGGTGGGTTATTTAAGCCAAATGGCATTACCTTATATGCACATGACCCCCATTCAGTAGCAAAGGTAGTTTTGGCTTGATTTTATTTGGCAATTGGAATTTTTTGGTACCCAATAAATCCATATGTAAAGGAATATACCTCATGTCCATGACAGGTTCTAGTACTTCATCCATAAAATGGATAGGAAATGGATCATTGATGTAGGCTTCATTGAATATGCAGTAATCCCTACACACCCATATTTATCTTATCTTATTAGGTTGTACCACCATGGGTATCACGTATTCTACTTTCTCAACTAGATAAATAATTATAGCTTCTTTCATTTGATCCAATTTATACTTTACTTTATTTTTCATGTTAGGATTGAGTCTGTATGGTCACTTTTTGATCAGACACGTGCATTCCTTTAGCTAAAGGTGAATCTCAACAAAAGATGTATCTATTCCTTTGACCTCAAAAAATTATGAAAACACATCCTAGTAGTCTCATAACAATTTCAATAATTTGAATATCTATTCTTGTCCATAGTAGTATCCCATTGATGCAAGCTTAGGGGTTACTTCTGACCCAATATTTCCTTTCATCTTCTACAACAGTTCTTGATATATTTTTCCTGATCCACTAGGCATTATATATTTTAAAATGTGTTTACCTTCCCATTATGAGATTTTATTATTGCATAAATTATCTTCTTCTACCTTCTCTACACTTTTTACTAGTTTAGGATCCTCTTCATGCTATGGTTCAAACAACCCTTATAAATCAAGATCCCTGACACTATCACTGTCACTAGACTCTGTTAGATCATTATTTATTCTATTATATGAATAAATATAGAGATATTATGTTTTATTATCTTTATAATTATGTAGTGAAAAATCCAGATCCTATATAGCATCCAAATGAGAAGATGATTTAGTAACATTTTTTAAATCTTCTACATGTCTGTGACATAGAAATTTTTTATCTTTTATAGGGCATTCTATACTAAAGGATCATCATATTCAAATACAAAAGTTTGGATAAAATCATAATTATGTTGCATCTAATGTTTGGTTTCTCTTCTACACTCTTGATGTAGGTATCAAGTTTTAGAAATAGGTGCAAGATTATGACTAAATATGTGTGCCCAATATCGAGGATCTACTCCCTATGTATTCCATATGTCTACACACTGATGCATGTGCACTTTGGGGTATTGGAATTATTTAAATAAGGGACATTATTATTTAATACTATATGGTAGTTGAAATATTTCATAGGCAACCTCTTAATGCATATCTTTATTTCTATGCATAACCCACCATGTTGCAACAATTCCTTTCATCACATAGTTGAGTGCACTGACTCATTGCTATAACTCTAGTACATGGTGTTCAAGCCTCAAGATGAATGGATTAATATATTTGATAAAAAATATTATGTTATTTGGCATTTTTTAGTGAACACCATGCACAGAGGTCTCAACTCATGATCTCTATGGGACCAATTCAGGATACGTGCATCTGAGCCACCATTTATAGATGAGGTCAAATCCTAGGCTAGGATTCCTTTAAGGGTAGGTCCAATGTAATACATCATAGTTAAAGTATTATTATATAAAAAATATACCTTGTATCTTGTTGGTGAATGTATTGAAGGATAAAAACATACTTTAATTTGAATATTTGTGATTGGCAACTTTATGATAACTGGTTTAAATACTAGTAGTTATTCCTAATGCATAGTATTGGCCTTCCACTTCTGAAATTAAAAAGTGCACACCCTAGTTTGAATTTAATCTATCCCCACATTAAAATAACTATTATCCCCATAAGTATAAGGAGATTCCAATCCCTTAGGAATGATATATGGCTTCCGTTCATATTTGTTAAGAGGTATGACTACTATTTTATCTTTTTGATGTGCTTTTAAATGATTATTCATAATGGTAATAGTCATTTGGCCATTGTAGGTCCATTTATTTCTAATTAAGGTAGGGTAATGTGTCTCTATTATTTTCATGTCAGTGACCTCAAAGTCTCCTTTCAAGTTAAATTTAGCTACCTTAATTTCAACATCCTCTATTCAGCCATTAAGTTTGAATCTACCATAATTCATTAAGCTTAATGTTACTAAACTATAACTCAGAGTTGGTTATCTAATGGCTTCCCATGTTGAGTGAGGAATCCTATTAACAATACTACCAAATTCAAATACTACATTTTGGATTTCAATTCTAGCCCAACTCAATTTCTATTCATGAATCCACATCCTAGGGCTTCTTTGTCTTAACGCACTGAAGATACCTGGATATAGTCGTGCGCATTGAAATCAAACGTTGGAAGGTACTCCTCTTTGGCTATGGAGGAATGACACCTGCAAAGAAAAATAGACTAAACACAAAAAAATGTTAGATGAAGAGATGGTGGGTTGACAAGAAAAAGCTTGATCCCTGAAGTACGAAGACTTCCTTAAGGGATATCAACCCACTGATTAAAAATAGAATATTTGACTGCAGTAGAAATAATGAAAGACCAAATGAAATAAATAAAGACAAAAAACAAAAATTTCATACCTGATATGCAGCAAAATGTTTTACACAGTCGCCGGTGTCGGTCTCTATGCCGACGTCGGTCAGGGAAGGGTGCCGACGTCGGTTAAAGTGCCGGCATCGATCGGGGTAATGACCGGCGTCGATCGGGGCAACAATTCTTGGACAGGTCTGGTCGAGTCTGGTCGGGTCTAGTCAGGTCTGGTCAGGGTCTGGACAGGTTTTAGGGTCGCAGAATGGTGTCTGAGGGTTAAGGAGTCAGTTTAGGAGTCAGAAGGATTGTTTGGGGGTTTTTATAGGGATCTGGGTAGAGTGACTGTATATTTTGGAATGGTAGACAGAGTTGATATGGGAAGAAATAAGTCTCAGGGCTGTAGTCTAAGTCTAAATAGGAGTTGATGATAGTAGATAAAAAACAATAATTAGAGAATAAAACAAAAACACAGAGCAAGATACTTACCTGTTACACACTGAAGACATGATTGAAGTTGTCATTATGCTGCCAGATGACCAAAGCAGAATTCTTGTACTGGAGAGAGAGACACGAGAGATTGATCACAGATTGATTGGATGCAAGAAAAATGGTTGATCATTCAGTTAGATGCAAGAAGACTAGTTGATCGTTCGATTGGATGCAAGAAGACTGGTTGATCGTTTCTGCGGGGTTCGAATCAAAGAAATGTTTTTTGATGCTATAGGTTTGATAACCGGTTGCCAAACTGATTGGCAACTAAATAACAGATAACAGATTGAGAAACAAATTAACAGACACAGTTTAAGGCTAACTAACGCTGGCAGGAATGCTGACGTCGGCCGAAAAGATGACCGACGTCGGCAACGTCGATCGAGTAGTGACCAGTGTCGGCAGATGCAAAATGGGGACAAAGTCTAATTTTAGCCTTCTACTCACTCTTACATGCTGCCAGGGGTAAGGCTTGTGGGAAAATGGTCGACAGGGGTTAAAGGGAGGACGACAAGAGTTAGACACAATTCTGGTGTCTACATTTGCCCCTTTTTGTCTTGTTGGTTGTTCAGGATAAACTGCAAGACAAAAATAGGAGGTGGTTACCCCAGGTGTGGGATAAGGTCGATTCTGTCTTGTTGGTTGTTTGAATGAACTGCAAGACAAAAATAGGAGGTGGATTGCCTCGATTATGGATGAGGTATTCCCCCTCAAATCAGGAGTCAAAGGAAGGGAACAGGGAATTGGGTGCTGATTTGACAAAGAGAGGATGAAAAAGGTTGTGAGGGTGAAAGCGGCAAAAGTTGTGATTGCACGTATACCACTTCATGAGATGGTCAGGTCAAAGTGTCGCAGGTCAAGGGTTGAGGAGTGCCAAAATTGAAGTAACTGGGCCCCAACATTTAGTCATCTACTGATTGGGTTATTTAATCTAAGTTAAAGCTCCAAATGGTCGTCATGTTCTAGGTATCCCAGGCTCAGGAAGTGCTCCTAGAAACACGAAAAAGTCACAAGTAGTGTGGATCAACCGGCTTGCAATCCTATACTTGTGAGGGTCCAAAAATAGTCTGCACACAATTTTGCTAACCAGTCATGAGGTAGCATACATGCAAAAACAACCAAGGCAACATTGTCTTGGAAGTGGTCGAAGGTGGAGGAGATAGGCATGATCTCCAATGGTCATTAGTCGAGGTGGATGGATGGACGAAAGGATGTGGCCGAGCTAACCTCAGAAGACCCCATGTCAATTAAGTGCTGCCTACATAGCCCTGGTCTTAGGGCCTTAGGCCAATGTAGTTCTCCCTAAAAGGGAGGAAGGGTCAAAGGGATGGAATTGGTCTTGGTTGAGGGCAAGGTCATGGTCAAAAGGAGGAAAGAAGGTTTGTCCATTAGAGAGATGAACAAATCAGGGTGGTCGAGCTAACCCCAGATGATGTTGTGTCATCTAAGTGCTGCCTACATAGCCCAAGTCTTAGGGCCTCAGACCAATGTAGTTCAGATAAAGAGAAGATTGATCGATGATTGCCGTGGTTAAAGTGGTCGATAGATTGGTCTTGGTCATGATGAATGATGAGAGTAAAAAGATGATGGTGCAGCCTTTTCCAAATGGTGTATTCTGCAACATTGGGTGAGGGATCTTTCATCCCTAGCAATTTTCCATATTCGTGATGGATGTATGCTAAAAATGAATTGAGGTCTATTTATGCTTCAGCAAGTATTGGTTTATGCTTAACATAAATTGTGTCTGGTCGATAGTTTCCATGTGTATTGGTGTCCATAGAAACTAGTGTGAATAGGCTATGGGAGTGGTCTGAAAAGAGAGTTGAGTTGAGTTGATTAGGATGGGCAAGTGATGAAAGTGAATGTGACCAAAGTGTAGAAGAAGTGAAAAGCATATTGCTCTTTCATTGACAAGGACCAGAAAGACAGCATAAATAAAGGTTATTAGAACCAAGAGCCCCATTCATGCATGACGTCGTTGACCAGATGTTGTGTTAGAATGGTAATCGAATCACTTTGACATTAAAGTGAGCTCGAAGTCCCTTGAGCAGGTGATAAGAGGAGGAAAAAGGGTAACCCATTTTAAGAGCAAAGATAACTTTGCCCCTTTTTATAGGAGACCCTGAGGCAACTATAAGTCAAGTCCATGACTCATTTTTTTTTTTAGGGTGCAGACTGATCAATGCAGGAAGTTTGCATAGAGATGTCATTTTCTTGGTGGTCAGTTATGAAGCTGATCGATGTGGGAAGCTTCTAAGATAGTGTTGTTTATTGCCAGAGTTAGTCATAGCCATCCTTTGAGGGAGTGGTCTAGAATTTTGCTTAATATAAGGGCTTTTGAATAGCTATCCTTTAAGGGAGTAGTCTATTAATTACAACAAATGATAGTACATCTATCTTTCGAGGGAGTAGTTTGCCTTTTAATTTGATATTGATATGGTGACTGTGGATATTTTGACATCTTGATTTGTTTGAACAGAAATGTGAGTCATGGACAAGACTATAGAAGGTCAAGGGCTCCCTTTTATTAGGACAAAGCATCCATACATCATAAAAGGGTTATAGAGGAAATTGTTAAGAGGAATAGGGATGAAAGGAATTAGGACTAAGAGGACAGGGATTGCTCAAGGGACGAGCTCAAGTTAAGTGTCAAGTGGACGAGTACTCGACTAGCAGTAGAACGATCGCAAATGCAACGCATTAAGAGGCTCAGGTTCTGGTCATCCATCAAGAGAGGACAGACGATAAGTCCCTAATCCATACTTGTGCGTGATAATGAAAGGTCTGAGCCAATTAGGATCAAACTTGCCTCGTTTACTTCACTCCATATTAGTCACGTGCTGATTCTCTTTGAGGATGAGATCTCCGATATTGAAATCTCATTCTCGCAGATTTTTGTCATAGGCGCGTTTGATGCGATGTTGATAGACATGGAGATGATTAAGGGCAGCAAGATGGCACTCGTCAAGTAACTCAAGTTGAGCTAAGCGATCTTGATGAAAGCCATCGTTGGAAAGGATGTCATGTAGAGAAATGTGGAGAGACGGGATCTATACTTTGAGAGGTAGGACAGCCTCTATTTCGTACATGAGAGAGAAAGGGGTAGCACCTGTAGAGGTTCATATGCTAGTGCGGTAGGCCCACAAAGCGAAGGGAATGTGAATGTGCTAGTCCCTTCCTGTGTCACTGACCACCTTCATGAGAATTTTAGTGAGAATTTTGTTGGAAGCCTCAGCCTGCCCATTTGCTTATGGGTAGTAAGGCGAAGAGAAACTGAGCTTGATGCCGAATGAGTCGCATAGCTTTTGGATAGTTTTGTTTTTGAAGGACTTGCCGTTATCAGTGATGATCTTATGAGGGACACCAAAATGACAGATGATATGGGTGTTGATGAAGTCGACGATCTTGTCGGCTTTTGTGGAGACGAGAGGAATGGCTTCCACCCACTTGGTGAAATATTCAGTGGCTGTGATGATGGATTGATGACGAAGAGACGAATGAGGGTTAATCTCACCGATGAGATCTAAACCCCATTGAGAAAAAGGCCAAAAATCCTAAGCAATTTGTAAGGCGTGGCTGGGGAGATGAAGCAAGTTAGAGTGCTGCTGACACTTGATGCAACGCTGAACATAGTCGCTACAGTCTTGATGAAGGGTAGGCCAATAATAGCCCAGATGAAGGATGCACTTGGCAACCGAATTCCCACTGAAATGTCTACCACAAATCCCGTTGTGGACTTGCTTAATGGCCTGAGATGCTTCAGCAGAGGGGAGACAGCGAAGAAGGAGGCCGTCAAAGCCTCACTTATAGAGAAGACCCCCTAGCATGGTATAGCGAGCGGTACGCTTGATAAAAGCTCACCATGCATTGTTAGAGAGGTTGGGAGGAATGATAGAAAAAGATAAGAAGTCCACAAGTTGCTTATACCAAGCATCTCATGGGCTAGAGTCTATAGTGTTGACATGATTAATGTGAGGAGAGATATAGGAAGGCAACGGCACACGATGCACTGTGACAAAAAGTCTAGATGCAGATGAAGAAGATGGGATATGCGAAGCAAGAGAAGCCATGGTGTCAACAAACTTATTCGTGGATCAAGGAATAGTTTGCAGGAGGTAATGGTCAAAAGATGCAAGGAAAATGTCAGCACAATTTTTATACCTTTGCAAAATTTCATTTTTACAGAGGTATGAACCATTGACCTAATTGACGACGAGCTGCGAGTCGCCAAAGATGTTGATGGACTTGATGTTGAGAGAGAGGGTGGTCTGAAGTCCCAAAATTAAGGCCTCGTACTCAGCCATATTATTGGTACAATCAAAGTTGAGCTTAAAAGACAGAGGCATGGGCTCCCTGTCGAGTGGGATGAGAATGACCCCAGCACCCCCACCAAGTTGACATTTGGAGCCGTCAAAGAACATAGTCATCTGATAGACGGTGTCATCGGTGGAAAGCACAGCGATAGATTCATCAAGAAACTCACACTGTGAAGGTCGATTGTCAAGAAGAGGGGCATCTGCTAGTTGATCAGCGATGGTTTGCCCCTTGATAGATTTTTGTTGGATGAATTCGAGGTCAAACTCAACAAGCAGCATGAGCCACCGAGCCATACATTGATTCTGATATGGCTTGGAGTGCATATATTTGAGAGGGTCAATATGGGTGATGATAAAGGTCTTGTGATTAAGAAGATAGTGGTGGAGCTTGGTAGCGGCAAAGACTACTGCCAAACAGAGTTTCTTGATATGGGTATACTGAGTTTCTCAATTGGTTGATATAATAGACCACTTGCTCATGGTGATGCTCGTCTCGGTGCGTGATCATGGCACCTAATGAATGATTAGTGGCTAAGATATAAAGGTAGAAGGGTTGGTCATCTTTAGGTGGAATGAGGACTGGTGGAGAGACCAGATAGCATTTAAGGGCTTCAAAAGCCTCTTGACAGTCTTTATCCCATGTAAAGGAGATGTCCTTCTTAAGGATATGATGAAAAGGTTGGTAGCAGTCAGAAAGTTGCGAGATGAAATGGCGAATGGACTGGAGCTTCCCTTGCAAACTGTGAAGCTGCTTGAGATTAGTCGGGGGCGGCATTTTGAGGATAGCGTGAATCTTGGCGAGATCTATCTCGGTGCCACGAAAAGAAATGATGAAGCCGAGAAGCTTGCCAAAGAGGACCCCAAAGACACATTTCTTGGGATTAAGACAAACATTGTATTGAAGAAGGCGAGAGAAGATGATCTTGAGAATGGTCAGATGGTCACGACGAAGCTTGGACTTGCCGAGCAGGTCATCCACATAGTCCTCCATGATTTTGTGGAGGAGATCATGGAAAATGTAGATCATGCACACTGATAAGTGGCACCTGTATTCTTCAAGCCAAAAGGCATGACTTGATAGCAGAAAGTCCCCCATGGGGTAATGAAAGTGGTCTTGTGCTGATCTTCTAGAGCAATCAGGATTTGATTGTATCTTAAAAACCTATCCATGAGAGATAACATCTCATGGCCGGCCGTAAGATCAACAAGCTGGTCAATGTTGGGAAGAGGAAAGTCATCTTTGGGACAAGCTAGGTTAAGGTCACGATAGTCCATGTAGATCCGGATCCCTCGAGTCACCTTGGTGACTGGGACGATGTTAGAGACCCACTGTGGATAATCGATGGGCTGGATGAAGGAGACAAAAAGGAGGCACTGAAGCTCCTCTTTGACAAGGAGAGCAATGCGAGGATGCATCTTTCAAAGCTTTTGCCTGACAGGCTTAGCCTCTGGTTTGGTGACAATGTTATGGGTAGTGATGGTGGGGTCGATGCCAGGCATGTCACTGTAAGTCCAGGCAAAGGCCTTGCTATGGTCAGAGAGGAACTGGGTATAGTCAAGCTGCTCCTGAGCGTCTAAAGATTGGCCAATCTTTAAGACATAAGGAACATCGATAGAAAGAAGGTTGATGTCAATGGTTGATTCATTTAACATAACCTGGGTCTCAGAAGGGAGGGAGCACTGGATGAAAGAATCATCGGTGCCCATGTAAGAAAGAATGGCGTCGTCATCAATGCAGTGGACAGTGTGAATGGTTGTCGACTCATCTTCGATCATGCTGGGAAAAATGAGAGGGAGAGACTTGGACACCCCATTGAGCTGATAAGTCAAGGGTTCCAGGCGGATGGTGTTTATGCAAAAAAAAACTAGGAGGAATGGAAACCACTGACTCCGTAGGTGAAGGGGGAAGAATAGGCGAGTGTGGAGGAGATTGGTCAATGGTTGGTTTGGGACAAAGGTTTGCAGGGTCTTGAGTGGGGTCGTGATATCCCAGGCCATACCGTTTCTTGGCATCGTCATCATTGAGCGGTCCAATAGGCTGATGGGAGCCTTGATCATAGCGTCTAAAACCAAAACCCTTCCATGCACACCTATAAAGGTAAGTGTGTGCAAAGGTGGGATTGCCAAGAAATGAGAAGTCTGATGTGAAAGGTTGAGGTGAAGAAAGAGGATTACCATCAGTAGGATCTTGATTGAGCCCCCCATAGACGAGGTTGGTTCGGAGGTGAGGAGGACCATAAGGCACGATCATCCCGATCCGATGGTCGTAGCTGGGGCTGTGATGAAGGCATCCATACTCTTGTGGAGTTTGGAACATGTCTAAGGTCAGCAAGCGATACTCCCCCAATGAAAGTCTTTGGAAGCTGTCTTCCATGGGGTCTGTCATTGTCACTTAAAGGGGAGGTGTGAGGGCGACCGCCTGTTGCGAACTGGTCGAAGCTTCCACAGATGGAGGCGGTGCCGAGATTGATGGCTTGATAGGAATGAGGACATCATTTGGATGGTAGGTGGTGTTTCAAGTTTTGAAGGGTGAAGGGTCAGCAGGAATGGTGTGGACTTGCCCATCATGCTCAAATTTCACACAATGGTGCAGGGTGGAGGGGACACAGGCCATGGCATGGATCCAGGGTCAGCCCAGTAACATGTTGTATTGAAACTCTCCTTCGATGATGTAGAAGAGCTCTGGGACTGTGCGTGGACCAACGTGAATATGAAGGACTACTGTGCCAATGGTTTTGGTAGTGGTGTCATTAAAAGAGCGCAAGATTGCATCAGTTTTGGAGACGTAATTCTTGGGAAGAGCCAACCGATCAAAGGTATGGGTGGAGATAATGTTGATGCTAGTGCCTCCATTGATCATAATGTGTTTAATGTGTGTCTGATCAACATAGGTAGTGATGAAGAGGGTAGCATCCTGATCTTCCGTGTTGGATGTGGGAATCTCAGAATCGCTGAATGTGATGGAGGCAACAGGGGCTAAGGAGTGGACAAGGGCAGCAAGTGGCTGGGGGTCCTCGGGTTGGACCTCTGCTGCCTGCAGGGCTTGGATGAGGGCCTGACGATGTTGAGGTGAGGTTTGGATGCGGTCATAGAGGGACATCTTCATAGGCATCTGATGAAGCTATTTCAACATGGAGTCGTGGATTGGTCCTAAAGAGGAAGAAGAAGAGGAGGGTTGAGGTGCGCCAAGGATAGAAATCTTAGGCTTAGGTGGTTGAGGTGGATTGACAAAAGGGTAGGTCCAAGGAATGGTGGCTTTTTCTTTCGCCTTGTCCTTTTGTGACCTAGTGGTTATGTGAATGGCATTGATTTCAAAGATGGGAGGTGAAGGAGATAAAGGGGTTGTAACTTGTTGATGAGATGTTGATGGGTTTGAAGAGGTTGGAGGGTTATGAGAAGGAGTCAGGGGTCGGTCAAGAGTGTCCTCAAAGAGAAGAGTGTCTTTCTCCAGATAGCGGTGAATGACAGCCTTGAGGGCATAGCAAGTCTCGGTATCATGTCCTGGCGTACGATGGTATAAGCAAATCTTCGTGTCATCGAACCAGGAGGGCTTAGACACGAGGGGTTGAAAAGGCCTGATGGGTGGAAGAGTTATGCTGGAATTCTGCAAAATTTAATGCAAGATCAAAGAGTATGAGCCCACTAAAGGGTCTGTGCTTGTCGATGTGTGCGATGTTGGTGACTTTTGCTTGGGCGAAGTTGGAGGGGGTTTCTGTACCACCTTCTGGGTTGATGGTGCGGTGACAGGTGGAGATGATACATTCTTCATGAGAGGTACCGCCCTTTTGGGAGAGGCTAGGCTAGCAGTAGGCAAAGGAAGCAAAAGAGGCAACTGGTTTTGATTAGAGGTCAAATTAGGAAGGACTCTGGTTAGGGTTGAAGGATGAGGACCCAAAATGGAGGGCAATGGTGATGGGAGAGGAGGCGTTTGCCTCTGTGGTTTGGTAGTCTTCTGTGATTTGGGTTGAAGACTACTATTGGTTGAAGTCTGGTCTAAGTCCACCTTCACTTGTGGATGAGTGAGGTTGGAGACAGGGAAAATGCCAAGTGACTTGATAGGTTTAGATGGGGTAGATGCGGGTTTTGGTTTTGATGAGGTCGGTTGAGATATAGACGGTCTTGAAGTGGAAGTCTGGTTTTTGTTGAGAGTCTTGAGAGATTTTTCCATGGGAGGATTAGCAGCATGGGATGAGAGGGCACGAGCATGTTGAAGAGCTGTGAGACGCTCCCACAATCCCTGATGCTTCACTTTCCTAGAAGGGAGAAGTTTGAGTTTCTCCACTAGTTGAGAAAATGGCTGAGAAGATGTGGGATGAGGTTTGGGTTCTTGAGAAGATGTTGACAGTTGTGGGACCGAAGGTGAGACGGGTGTAGTAGTCTCAGACCCATGGCATGGTGGAATTGTGACAGGTTTGTCCTTGGTTGGAGACGAAAGAGAGGTAGGTTCTTCCCTGGGTGGAGAAGAAACTAGAGAATGAGGCTCCTCAAGCGGGTAAAGGGCAGGGATGATTGTGCCCTCCACTTATGGTCAAGGAGTAGGAAATGTCGGGTCCTCCATGGGTAGCAAGAAGGAGGATAGTGAAACTGGCGGTGCTAGTAAGGTCAAGGCGTCCTCCAAGATGAGAGAGGTTGACGGAGAACTAACCGGAGAAAGAGTTTTGTCCACATGTGATGGACTGATGGATGGACTCACCTCTTGAGGTTGGTCAGAAATGAAGGGCGAGACCGTATTGACTGTTTGAATGTTGTGTTCATGAGTATTGTCAATCAAGGTCTGGACATTGTTTTGAGTTGGTGGATGATTAGGGAATGGTTGTTTGAAGATGTCGATACCCTGATTAGGTGGTGCATTGGGATTGTTTAGGATGAGGTCACCCTTTTCAAGCATGTCTTGGACTATGTTTTTAAGGGTTTTATAGTTGCTCGTGTCATGACATTTAACACGGTGGTAGTTACAGAAGTCATTTTCCCTATACCACGCAGGGATGGCACGTGAGGGATCAAATTAGGGAGGTGGTCGGATCTGGGGGAGATTGAGGGCCCCTTGTTTGATGAGTTTTTCCAGCACAGACGTGTATGATTCTCTGAGTGGAGTAAACTGTCGCTGTATGTATCTCTGCTGAAATTGGTGAGTGGTACTCTGAGATGTGGATGGCTCAGGCTGGTTAGTTGAAGGCAAAGAGGAGGAAGATCTAACGACCACAGCGTTTGCTAAAGCTTTAGATTTAGGATTGGATGAGGAAGGCTTAGAAGAGGGGTCATTGGTCTTGGAGTTGGGATTCTTGCTCCGCAACTTGACTTTATTCTCCTCAACGGCACGTAACTCAAGTTTACGGGCCATCGTGAAGGCTTCGTCAAAAGTGTGGAAGGTCTGAACCCTCAAGGTGGAAGAAATATGTTTAGCGTAGGCTTGGGAGAAAATTTCAATAAGTTCGGGTTGGGGTAAGGAAAATGAGAGTTTCTTGATGAGGCCCCTCCATCAAGCGATGAAATCAGCAATGGATTCATCCTCGAATTGGTGGATAGAATAGAGGTCTGTGATGGAGACATTCTTGGTGATGTTGATAGAGAAATGATCGAGCAAGAGCTGGGCTAGCTGAGTGAATGTGAAGAGGGAATGGCTGGCAAGGGAGCTGTACCAGTCAAGCGCAGCACCTGAGAGAGACATAGGAAATGTGCATAAAAGTAATGCATCGTCGTGGGTGATAAGGTAACAAGCATGTCTGAATGCTCATAAGTGCTATTGTGGGTCTTCCTTGCTTTGAAAATGAGAAAACTTAGGAAGTTCCCACTGGCTGGGATATGGTCTGATCGGGACAAAAGGATGAATGGGCTCATTGCAAATTTGTTCATATGAGAGAGTATTGTGTGAGCCGGAAACAGAGGTCTCTAGGCTGGACATCTTGTCCATCAGCATTTTGATGATATCTACTAATGGATTGGTGGGTGGAGCGCCCCCTAGATTGTAAGGCGCTTGAAAGAGGCTAGAAGAGGTATACAACATAGTCGGTTGTACTAGTAAGGGTGCAACATACGGATGACTAGTCATAGGGATAGAAGAGGAGACTAAGGATGGTTGGGTAGAAGGCATGGCTAGGTTCGATGTTGTCACGGGAGGTTGGTTAGAGGTAACATGGGCCAATGGATAGGTAGCCACCCTAGTGTTGATAGGAGCAAGGGTAGGTGGAATAGAGACAACCAGATTCTGAAAGGGGGTAGAAAGTGGTTGAGTGGGTTGAGGTTGATAGGGGGCCGAAACCCCGATGGAAGTGGGCCCAATGATGGAGGGAGAGGCTACACTAGGATGGTTGGTAAAAGGCTGGTCATTGGTTGAGACAATAGCCTGGGTGTCTAAGGGTTGAACTACGGACGTCGTTGATACGACCGCAATTTTGAGAAGAGAGGTCAGCATTCCGTACATTGGATTGCCCAAGGAGTCTCACGTTCGGCTATTCGTGAGATAGTGCTGCAAGGCTTTGACGTTGAGGTCCAAGAATTGTGTGAAATTTTGGTCCCCTTCTGGGACAATAAGTGTTTGGGTCGGGGATGGTCTAGTAGGAGTTCTTTCAGTCTCCGAGTTGAACTCCATTATAGGGCTGGTTATGGATGGGGTAGACGGAAGCGGATGATGCCTCGCGTGATCGAATAGAGCCTTGGCTTGGCTATGAGTCAGAACCATTCAAGGCAAGAAAGAACGTCCTCACAAGATCAAACAAGTAGATAAGAACAAAAAAGGATGAAGAACACAAGCAAATCCTAAAACCCTAGGAGTAAATTATTAGGATTATAGTGGCTTATGCCTTAGAATATGTGTAGAGGAAGATTGGCTTTTGAGTCAGGTCCTAGAAGAAGCAGTCTATGGATGGTTTTAGGTTAGTTATGGTGCTCAAGAAGTCTGTGTTAGGTTTCGTACAAGGCCTGGTGCTAAGGAGTAAGCTCCCCTCACTTCACGAGTCCAGTGATAAACTAGGCCCGCTTAGCCAAAATATACTTCCCCTAGAGATTAGACTCTGCCAGAGAATGGACTGGGATTTCCCCTTGGTGATGAAATCCAAGTAAGATCACCGGGATGGGTAAGGTATCCGCTGGGGGATGAAATCCCAGTTGAGCCTTGTCTCAGGTAAGTTATGATGTTTGTTTTGTGCAAGTGGTTTGGTCGTGTAACATCAAGTGGACTAGATTAATTCAATATGTGTTTATTAATTACTAAGTGTGGTCTAAGAAATGCAAGCAAATAGTAATGAATGCAAAGTGTTTTAAGTCCAAGTCGAAATGTTTGTTCGTATGAAGATGAATGGAGAAAGAGTCGAAGAATATGAGTTTTGACTAGTCTAGAAGTGCAAGAAAGAAAAGAAAAGTTCTTTTTATTCCTGCTTATGATGTCATTTAGAAGATACGAAAGAGGTGAAAAAGGAAAGAACCTAATGCACCTATATGAACGAAAAAAAGAAAGAACCCAAGGAAGGCCCTAAGGGTCCCACCGGGCGTGCCAGAATGTTTCTACGTTAAATCGCTTTCTACATTCAAAGAAGAAAATGAGAAACTAAAAGATGGTCAAGGCTAGAAGATACCTGAATATAGTCATGCGCACCGAAATCAAATGTTGGAAGGTACTCCTCTTTGGCTGTGGAGGAATGACACCTGTAAAGAAAAATAGACTAAACACGAAAAAACATTAGACGAAGAGATGGTGGGTTGACAAGCAAAAGCTTGATCCCTAAAGTACAAAGACTTCCTTAAGGGATATTAACCCACTGATTAAAAACAAAATATTTGACTGTAGTAGAAATAATGAAAGATAGAATGAAAGAAATAAAGACAAAAAACAAAAATTACGTACCTGATATGCAACAAAATGTTCTGCATAGTCGCCGATGTCGGTCTCTGTGCCGGCGTCGGTCAGGGAAGGATGCCGACATCGGTTAAAGTGCTGGCGTCAGTCAGGGTAATGACCGGCGTCGGTCAGGGCAACAGTTCTTGGAAAGGTCTGGTCGAGTCTGGTCGGGTCCGGTCGGGTCTGGTCAGGGTTTGGACAGGTTTTAGGGTCGCAGAATGGTGTCTGAGGGTTAAGGAGTCAGTTTAGGAGTCAGAAGGATTGTTTGGGGGTTTTTACAAGGATTTGGGTAGAGTGATTGTATATTTTGGAATGGTAGACAGAGTTGATACAGGAAGAAATAAGTCTCGGGGCTGTAGTCTAAGTCTAAATAGGAGTTGATGATAGTAGATAAAAAATAATAATCAGAGAATAAAACAAAAACACAGAGCAAGATACTTACCTATTACACACTGAAGACATGATAAGAGACATGATTGAAGTTGTCGCTGTGCTGCCAGATGACCGAAGCAGAATTCCTGTACTGGAGAGAGAGACACGAGAGATTAATCGCAGATTGATTAGATGCAAGAAAAATGGTTGATCATTCGGTTGGATGCAAGAAGACTGGTTGATCATTCAGTTGGATGCAAGAAGACTGGTTGATCATTCGGTTGGATGCAAGAAGACTGGTTGATCGTTGATGCAGGGTTCGGATCAAAGAAACATTTTTTGATGCCGCAGGTCCGATAACCAGTTGCCAAACCGATTGGCAACTGAATAACGGATAACGGATTGAGAAATGAATTAACAGACACAGTTTAAGGCTGATCGATGCTGGCAGGAATGCCGACGTCGGCTGAAAAGATGACCGACGTCGGTGACGTCGATCGAGTAGTGACCGGTGTCGGTAGATGTAGAATGGGGACAAAGTCTAATTTTAGCCTTCTACTCACTCTTACATGCTGCCAGGGGTAAGGCTTGTGGGAAAATGGTTGATAGGGGTTAAAGGGAGGACGACAAGGGTTAGACACAATTTTGGTGTCTACAGAGGTAACCCTTATTCAACCCTTTGTTTCCTTGTCATGGCTTGTAAAAATGCATTTTCCTTTAGTTACACATTAATCATGTTTACATTGTGAATTGGTTTATCCTTTATTTGTTTTTTCCAAAATAGGGTAGTCTTTCATTTGATGTTGACTTTTGATCCTTCAATATACACATAAAATTACTTTCGGGATTTGTGGGATAATTCTTTGCATAATGATTATGTGTGTTGCATAGATAACATTATATGGGCAGTCAATTTTTTTTATTATCATTATTTTAACCTCCTTGATATCTACCTTGATATCCTCCTCTATAGCATCCTATTTTCTATTTATATACCCAATCATGGGATTGTTTTCTATTATATACTCCCTGATGATTTATCTATGCATCATATCCTCCATACTGATGCTAAGGATAACTTGGGGTCTAAGTTGATTATTGTTGTTGAATATTTATGTTGTTTTATGGTTGTGCATACTAGCCAAAATATTCCTAGGATGGAGATGATGTATTATTATAGCTAGCTAGGCCTTATGGTTGGTACTATGGTGATGATGGCATCTAATATTATAGTGATGAAGGCACCCATCTTGGACTACCTTGATTTGCATTGATCATCTCCACATCTAGTCTTGGAATTACATATTATTTAGTGGATATCTATTGGGCTGCAACTGTGAATACATTCTTGGTTATATTTTACATAAACTCCTATAATGCATGGTAACTATTCTCTTCATGATTTTTAGATTTGAAAAAATTTCAATACATGCTGTGTGATTTCAAAAAGAGATGAAATTTAGATGTAAGATGTCCCACTACCCTACAAAGTTCACAAAATTTTGTTTTGACTGTCAAACAATCATTCCTCTAATGTCCCTTATGACTACACTATATGCACCATAAGACTAATTTAGGATTATCATTTTCATTAATTTCATTCATCTTCCTCATAAGATCATCCATCTTAGCTTCTAATTTTGATCCTATCAAGGGAAGATATACATAGTCCTCTATCTACTCAACCTTGAGGGTAGCAGAGTGAGCATCAACTTTGGTGGAAACTAGGTTTGCATGATAGTGAACCTTATTATAGGTTGTAAAACTTATAAAAACCAAGTATCATTATCATTATTTTCAAGAATAAAATCAATTTTATTTATTACATTAGAGAACTTGTGATCATACTATCCAACTATTTCTCCTGATTTTTGTTAAATCTCCTTTAGATCCTAAATCACTTGACTAGAGCATTTTTTTACTTTAAATTATACTATTGGAAAATATTTTACATATTTTAAAACTATGGTATTGAAATTTATTTTTTAAAATAACTCTAAAGTGTGTCCTCTCGATGCTCCTACAAGTTTGCATTTTTTCACATCATCTGATGTAACCTCTTTTACAACCCATTTTATCTCTCATCTGACTAATTATTTTTTTGGATCTGAAGACCCATCATATGGAATTAAAGGTACATACATAATTACATGAGGTTACATATTCAAAGGATTGTTATATGTTTCTACAAGTGTCTGAATACTGGTAATTATAACTGGCATTGTCTACAAATTAGTCATTGCATTGTTCAGTGACTATATAGAGGTTATTTTGCCTATAGATTACTTCACATTATTATTTTTAGGAGTAATAAAGAACTTTTCATCCTATATCTTATTTATTTATAATTCCCATTTGGTTTCTATATTGAGCCTTCCAAACTTGTTGGTAAAGGAATCAAACTAGCCTGAGTTAGCTTCTCTCTCTAATATTTTTCTTACTTCAAACTTGAACATGTAGTAGTACTACCTTCAAATTTTACATCTTCTTAAGAACTTTCCTTCTCGCTTCTAAAAAAAACCCCTCATTTAACTACAACCTACCTTTATTTCCTAACTACTCTACCTTAGCATCTCTACTTCTAGCATCCTCTTTATCATATAGCCTTTCCTCATATTTAGCATACCCTTTTCTTTCAATAGATATTGTACCTTGTTTTAGTAACCTTTCTTCTCTAGCATATTTGCTTTGTACTTCTCTAGCTCTAGCAACTTCTACTTTACTTCTAGTCCTACTTGTAGTTCCTTTAGGGTTGGTTGTCTTATTTTATCTTCTTTGTTGTCATATCTCTCTCTCAAGACCCAAAATTTTCATTTCAATTAGACTCTTTTAACCTTCTATTTTTTGGGATCAAGTTTAAGTTCCTATTACTCAGATCCTCATCATCCTCTTTCTCTTGCATGCACCCCCATGGTTCTTGAATCAACTACTCCATGTTGGCTAGAGTAGGCACCATGGCCTTTTCCATAACCAACATTTTGATTAAAAAGGGTAGTCATTTCAAAAACTTCCCTCTAATTCCTTGAATAAATCAATCCTATGTAGTCTTAAAAATTATGTATCTTTATACTATAAACTTTGTGATTTAGTCATTGATTGTAGTTTTCATCCAGTAATCTACTACTTGATACTAATCAATATCTAGATTATGTAATCTCTCTATTTTATCCTTAGTTCAATTTATAAAAAAAAATCTTCTTGGACTAAAGCAATAGTATTTTAATCTAGCTAGCCATGTAGCTAATAGTCTAGGCAATTGGCACTAGAAAATTTCATAGATTTCACCATAGATGTGTTCTTAGAAAATATCCTCTACAATATTTCTAACTCTTCACACTTCTTCCTCTACAATATTCTTAATTCTCTTATCTAAACATTATTATACGTCTCTTGTCCCTAGCAACCATCTTAACATAGTTCATCCAATTTGTTTTCATACTCACCACATCATTGTTAGCATAGGTTCCTAGAGAAGCACTAAAACATGCTAATTACAAGGATAAATTACACAATGGAGAGCACGATATGTGAAAAAGAGATGAAAAATCATACAAACCATATACAACATCTTGGATTAGATTGGAACCAAGTTGTAACATCTATATAATAGAATAGGACCATAATTCATATTTCACTAGAATATAGAATGAAGCAAAATAGAGTACTTGACTATGCATACACCATACATAAAAGAAAATATGGGAAAACCAAAATATGATAATTTCTATTAATATCTATCAACACATAAAAATAGATTATATTAAATCAAAGTATTATTTATAATCTTTTATAAACCTGATGTCTCTTCACCTTCCAACCTTTTGAGAAACAAAATAAGACACCCTTCACATTTTTTAATTATCTAATTATAGTATCAATTTTGAATAAGTACAAAACTACACAAAATACAAAATGAAACACTTTACACATGTGCTTATATTGTATACTTTGTGGTTTGAGAAAGTTTCATTCTACATCCAATAGTATAGAATAAAATTGATTGGGTCAATTCTATCAATTGAAGTAAGATTCAAAAGAACAAAATCAAATGAGTTGATTGAGTCTCTTAGGAAAGAATCAACTATAAAACTTAGTTGATCCATTTGACTGAGTTGAATAAATGGTTACAATTTTATAGATTGAAAAGTATGAAAAATAGTACTGAAATGAAGGAAAATAAATGATTGAGATGGTGAGAATGAACTTGGTGATTTTAGAGAAGTTGAATTTGCTATTTTTGTATTTTTCCATCTAGATGAATATTTTTAACATGTTAACAAAGTCGATTGGGTTGACTGAGTCTGAAAACTTATATGTAAAGAAGAAAATTGAGTTGAGTGGATTGATCCAATTACCTATGGTTGAAGATAACCTACACAAATAAAAATAGAGTCGATTAGATCAACTTTAAGTTAAACCTAAACATAGAATGTTAGACTGAGTCGATATATTCAATCTAGTAATGTAAAAATGAAATAAATTATAAATGATAATAAGTGAAGGTGTGAAAGAAAACCTACAAGGGTTATTTCTCATTGGGTTCACTAGAATTTATGATAAGGGAAAGTGAAGTTGATTTACAAATCAATCCTATCTCAAAAAAGATAAATCACACTAGGCCTTTCACTCATTGGTACATTTAGATAATCGGGGTCATGACCAATATGGATATGCTAGACCTAACTAAGGATTCTCTTACCACACAATATCACTAAAGAGGGTTCTAAATCCTCTAGTTAAGCAATACCACACCATAACCCTAATTAGGTCATATGGCTTCTAGTATAGTAAATGAACAAGTAAAGTAATTCTAATATAGTGCTCACCAAATATTGTGGCATAAATGAGGATAATAAACATAAAAGTGAAAATGCAAATAATAAATCTAATTAAGTTAATTTAGAGGTAATCCTAATGCCTGGAGAGAGAATTATATTCATAATCCAACATATGCAAATTTATATACTAATAAAGAGGAGCAAGAGTTAGGAATACTTATCTTAAATATTAATTGTCGAGCCTCAATATCTCCCTTGGCCAATGATGCTTTTCAAGAGGTTATTATGGTTCATAAGTATAACAAAGATAGGTCAGCTCTAGGCTACAAGACTTATAAGAATTTTCCAACAAGAAAATATTATTCTCTCCAAAGGAAGAATGGTGGATAAATAGATGTGAAAATAAATAATTATCTTTATCTCTCTCTAGAAATGGGGTGAAGGATATGTTTGTATAGTTGTATCTAATCCTAATCCCTTTTGATTGGCTCATTCAACCTAATTGTTTAGGAAATAGAGCAGTTAGGTCCCAACTAAATTGGTTGGGCTGAATTAGTCCTATAACATTCTCAATTCCTAGAATAGGTTCAACCCATTAGAATGTGTTTGGATGATGGTAAAAATAAGTTTGTATTAGGTGAGGGATATTTGAGGTGGTGAATTACTTGAAGGAGTGTGTAAGGGAAGTGTAAAAGCTTAGGGAAACATATATGAGGGACTTGTTTTTGTTTTAATTGGTGGTATAAGGAATAAAAATCTTATAAAGCACCAATTTTCTACCCACCCATTTCTCAGTGAAAATTTTAAGGCATGCACTTAGAGATATTTAGACTTGATGGGTTATTACAAGATAGAAAGAATAGTAATTGAAAATTTCTAAAAATATTATGTGTATACACCAAGCACTAGTGGGTATGTCATTTCCAATAGCACTAAACAAACACTTGAATCCTACTTGAATCCCAAAGCACATGCTAACATTTCTCACACCCTTACACCTATAACTAGCCTATAACCTTAAGTGAAAAAATAACCCAATGCTAGTATAGATCCTAAAGTGATTAATCTGAAATGGTTGTTTTAAAATATATCTAATAATGTGACCAACCTATGTAGGTAGGGACCTCATAATTCCAATTAGAATACTAATAACCAATCTTGAGGTAGGAAGTCAAATTTCTAAAGACCCAATAGGTTGTTAGGTTGTGGAGCTAAAAGCTTCAACTTGTAGACAAAGAAAAGGAGGTTGCTGAAGACCCAGAAGCACCGGCGTCGATAGCATGACCAACGTCGATCATGATTAGTGCAGAAGGAAACTGGCATCGGTAGGAAGTCGGCTGACATCGGCAGCACCAGGCAAGCAGGGACCGGTGTCAGTCACCTGTGTGTTCCAGAACTGTTCATTGCATGAACAGTTAGTTTAGTGAACATAGTGTTTGCATGTAAAGGCTATTTTGAGTCCTGAGCTACATGGATAATTATAGTAAACTAAGATTCTAAGTTATTGTTTAAGTCTGGGATCTATTTATAGACTCATTGGCATGTATTGTAAAGTGTGCTAGTGAAGAGAAAAAAGTGTGTGTTTCTCCTAGTTCCATTATGAGCTAGAAAGGAAGGCAAGGGAGATCCTTCCATTGTGAGTATGTTCTATTGAATTGCAAGTTGTAGGTTCATGGGAGATCAACTTGAAGTACTATAGAGTGCTTGGTGTACTGGCAGGGTTATTACTGACTGGTTGGAGAGGTGAACACCAATTTTGGGTGTGAGTTGGTTGTTGGGACCATTTTTTGGTAGGAGAGTGTTTTGAAGAAGAATTAATATACACTTGAGGTGTGGGAAGCCTCTGTAAGGTGGAAGAGTGTGGCAGCTCTTTATTGTATTCTTTTTTGTACAAGTATTAATATAAGATTGTATATTGTCTCTCATATTCTTTGCTATTGGTGAATTCTAGTTACTTGTGTTTTTGGTATATTTCCACATGTTTAATTGCTTAAGTTTGGTAATCATATTGTGCTCTTTCTAAGGAGCAAGATCCTAACAAGTGGGATCGAAATAGCTGTGTTTGTTCTTGGATTCCCCAACAACTGGTATCAGAGCTTTTGGTTGGGATACTAACAGGTTGGATTAGATCTGGTTAGTGTGTGTTGATTATAGGTTACTCACAGGGGTTTCTGTTTGAGTGGGAGTAGAGCAATGGCAGAAGACAATAAACTACGAATGGAGAAGTTTAATAGCAGGAGGTCTAAGTTTAGGTATGGCAGAATAACTTGCTAGAGATATGGAAAGAAAGAGCAGGAAAAGAAAGATTGTTGGTTGGTAGCAGATCAGCATGAAGGACATGAAGAAGAAGCAGGTGTTGTAGATTTCGTTGCACAGGGTGCTCTGGTATGTTCTTTAGATAAAGTAGAATCTTGGGTTTTAGATTCTGGTGCCTCTTTTCATGCATCCCCAATTAGGGAATTTTTTCATGAGTATGTCCAGGGAGACTTTGGAGAAATTTGTGTAGGGGATGGTAAGCCTTGTCATATGGTTGGCAAAGGGAAAGTGAAGCTAAAATTGTAGACAGGTAACACATGGGTGTTAGAGGAGGTCATGCATGTCCCAATTCTGGAGCAGAATTTGATTTCTGTAAGAAGTTTGGGTGATGAGGTTTGCACAGGCACTCTCACAACGGACTCTTGGAAGGTTACCAAGGGTGCACTTGTTGTAGCAAGAGGTAAGAAAGTAGGTACACTATATCTATCTACTTGATTACTGATTCTCTTTTTGGGTTATCTACTTCAGCTGTAGATTTAAAGATGTGGCTTAATAGGCTTGGTCACATGAATAAGAAGGAGATGCATGTTCTTGAGTCAAAGGGTATAGATCAATATTTTTGTATGCAGAAGAAGAAGGTGACGTTTCTTGACCGACAGAGTTCAACACGAGGGGCAGAAAAATTTTGAGTAGAGCAAGGGTGATTTGGATAAGGGTTTGATCCAAAAGGAGCTTGTGGGAAAAAGTCAGTTCTCATAAGCAAAACACAGAGACCGACGTCGGCAGGAAAACTGGCGTCGATGTCCAGACAGGGACTAACATCAGCTATGTGCAGACCGATGTTGGTGACTCAGGGTAAATAAACATTGGCATCAGCAAGGGGAAAACTGACGTCAGTGATGAGGCAGTCGCAAGGAACCGACATCGGTCGGGTGCAGAGTGGAATGTGACCGGCATCGGTCACTAAGACAAATTTTGGGTGGACAGCAGGCTATCAAGGAGTCTCAAGCACCCATATGGAGGACTTAAAGGGTATGTAAGCCTCAAATTCATCATTTCCCTTCTTTACACTACTTGTTGCTCACTTATGGTAAAGAACCAGGAAGTTGTTAAAGAAGCAGAATAGGTAGACCCAAGAAACAGTGGGAGATTGGCATGGATGGAGGATGTGATTCCTTGGAGGAGAACCAAACAAGAGTTTTGGGTGGAGTTGCCAGCTGGAAGGAAGCACTGAGAGACGAATGGATGTTCAGGATGAAGAAGAGTGGAAATGGATACGTGAGATAGAAGATCAGGGTATATGGTCTTGTATAAGCTACAAGGCAATGGAGGTTTGATCATTGTGTTTCTCTTTACCAGGTTGGATAATATTAGCTACATTATCCTATTACTATATGATGTGCTTGTTTCAGGGTTACATATACAGGGAGTTGCTGAACTATAGGTAAAGCTAGTTCAGAGGTGTGTCATGAAGAATCTGGGAGCAGCAAGATTCTTTGGCATGAATGTGTTTTAGGGACATGGAAGGTCATATGTTGACTTTGTTTCAGGATGATTGTGTGAGACCGGTTAACACGCCGATGGTTGGATAGTTCACAGAACAGTGTCTTGATTCACATAAAGAGGTTAAGTGCATGGTATGTACTAGACCTAAGTTTTTCCAAGCAGTGGGAGTTGTCAAAAAGTTAGGAACCAATCCGGGAAAGAAGCATTGGAGGGTAATTCAGTGGATTCTTAGAGGGACCAGCAGTAGGTGCACATGATATGCAGGCTCAAGTTATTTTCTACATGGTTTGTAGATGTGGATGTGGCAGGTGATTTGGGTGACAGGTTTTTCACTACAGGTTTTGTGGTGGTTGGTCTTCAAGAGTGATCTTGAAGAGGGATACAGAGCCAAGGGAACAAACTAGATGGTGTACAGGTATAGGTATAGTTAAAACTATTTATCTCCAAGTGGGAGATTGTTAGGTTGTGGAGCTAAAAGCTTCAACTTGTTGCAGACAAAGAAAAGGAGGTTACTGAAGACCCAAAAGCACCGACGTCAGTAACATGACCGACATTGGTCATGATCAGTGTAGAAGGAAACCAGTGTCGGTAGGAAGTCAACCAACGTCAGTAGTACTAGGCAAGTAGGGACCAACGTCGGTCGCCTGTGTGTTCCAGAACTATTCATTACATGAATAGTTAGTTTAGTGAACAGAGTGTTTGCATGTAAAGGCTATTTCGAGTCTTGAGCTGCATGGATAATTATAGTAAACTAAGAGTCTAAGTTATTGTTTAAGTCTGGGATCTATTTATAGACCCATTGGCATGTATTGTAAAGTGTGCTAGTGAAGAGAAAAAAGCGTGTGTTTCTCCTAGTTCCATTATGAGCTAGAAAGGAAGGCACGGGAGATCCTTCCATTGTGAGTATGGTCTGTTGAATTACAGGTTGCAGGTTCATGGGAGATCAACTTGAAGTACTACAGAGTGCTTGGTGTACTGGCAGGGTTATTACTGACTGGTTGGAGAGGTGAACACCAATTCTATGTGTGAGTTGGTTGTTGGGACCATTTTTTGGTAGGAGAGTGTTTTGAAGAAGAATTACTATACACTTGAGGTGTGGGAAGCCTCTATAAGGTGGAAGAGTGTGGCGGCTCTTTATTGTATTCTTTTCTGTACAAGTATTAATATAAGATTGTATATTGTCTCTCATATTCTGTGCTATTGGTGAATTCTAGTTACTTGTGTTTTTGGTATATTTCTGCATGTTTAATTGCTTAAGTTTGGTAATCATATTGTGCTCTTTCTGAGGAACAAGATCCTAACAAGTGGGATCAGAATAGTTGTGTTTGTTCTTGGATTCCCCGACATAGGTAGTGGAATTCTTGGGCTAATAATGAAAATGTTCACAGTCCCCTTGATGGTGGAAACCAAAACAAAAAATTTCCCCATTACATGAATTTAATAGACCTAACCTTAAACACCTAGTGTAGATTGCATAAACCACAAACCATGTAGAAACTATATACACAAAATTTATAGTTGCCTCAACATCTTCCAAAAAGAGTGGATAGTATGGAGATTGTGCCTACTCCTGATGATAATCAAAACCCAAAAAGAGGGAACCTAGACATAACCTTTATATTAGATACTTAAAAATTTCTATATGAGCACGAAAATGATCCCAAGGATAACTTGGAAGAATTACATGATTTTAGATAATCCTAGAGGGAATAATTACCAATCAAGGAGTAAGTTAGACAACCTATTAACCATCTCTACTCCCTCGAATAACATTTAGGTTCCACCTAATTTTAATTCAAGTAATAATAATCCTCCACCCAGAGGACCTCCAACCTATTATCCACCCTAAAATCCTACAACATATACCCTAGATAATAAGCAACTAGAGAAGACCAAACGTATCTATGATATCATCTAAGGTCTTAAGAAAAATAAAACCAATAAAATTATGTTTGAGTTCCTTTAGATTTCTAATCAAAGGGAATTGATTTTTAAAGAGTCTTTTGGTAAAAAAGGGAGGGAATCCACTAGTGTTTCTCTTACACATGTTGTTCTCTATAAGGATAAGACTCAAAATCTTCCTTTCTCTTAATGGTAAGGATATTTGGAAAAAAATTACATAATTGTTTTGTTGATTTACATGCCTCAAGGAATGTCATACCTTATGCCATATTCCATCAATTGGGCCTAACACCTAAAAAGTCAGATCAAAAGGTTATCCACTAGATAATAAATAGGTAAAGGTAGTTGGAGAGATGAATAATTTTTGCATGTAATTGGATTCTAATTTGAGGATTCAATAATTCATAGATATCTAAGTGGTGGATATCCCATATGCTTACAATATGTTTTTGAGTCTAGATTGGTCAAGGACTCTAAATGGCTATGTGGAAACTAATTTTAGTCACATGTGGCTACCTTAGCATGGTTTGCCTAACCAAATTAGGATAGAATGAGAACCCAAGTTGGTTCATATGATCACTGAGTTTAATAAAACAAATGAGATCTTATATGAGGAATATGAAATGGGAATGTATTTGTTGAACAAAGAAGAAGGAACACAAAAAAAACTCTCTATTAATGTGTTTAGTGTATAGTAGAGCCCATAAATGGAAGATTTATATCTATAGATGAATAAGAATTTTGTGAAGAACTTGAGTTATTATCATTCTAAGATATCACTATTACATGTTATAGCCTAGGATGTGAGGAATTAAACAAAGGTGAAGAATATTTGTGATCTTCAGAAATAAATAAAAGTCATGACATGACCAGGAATGATGGTTTGAAGTTGACTATTCATCAATAGGTAAATGTTGTAGTGATACTACCCATACCTATGACATTGATGTTAATAAAATTATCAAACTTGTGGACATTAAAATTTGATGGTTCAAAGTCTAAAAATGGATATAATGACATGCTAGAATTTATTAATCTAAGAGGGAAATATTATTTAGTGGCCTACCATCTAAAGTTCACTTGCACTAATAATATGGCCAAATACAAAGCATTGGTCCATGATATCCTATTCTCCCTTGGTAAGAAATTAAATAATATGAAAGTATTGGGTGAATCTAAACAGGTAGTTAGATAGGTGAGAAACTAGTATTTTTGAAATGACAAACATTTGTCCAAGTATTACAACATAGTCTAGAACCTGATTGAAGACTTTGATGCCTTCAGCATTCAAACATTTTCTAGATAGAATAATTATATATAATATGTATTGGAAACCACCACAAATACCTTGGAACCCATTTCTAATTCAAGCATGAGAAGGTTGCCAATAGAACTAGTCTCTGCCCCTTCAGTATCGGGTAACATTAATAATCTCTAATTGTTCAATGATGACCAACATATACTAGAATTCATCACCAATGTTAAAGTGTTCTCAAACCAAAAAATTGATGAGGATGGTCGAGAAGACTTTGAATTGGATGAGTATGAGATGATGAACCTAAAAACAAATAGAATACCCAAAGGAATGATCTCACTTGAAAGTTTATTCAATATAGACTATTAGGGGAATGAGAAGGATTCCACCCTTATCAAAGGTATGCAACATGACTAGTGTATCCTAGGTGGTGAAAATGAAATGAATACTGTGATTTAAGGTACCACTTATACCCTAGAAGATAAATGATATTTTTCTCAAAATATTAAGGAATTTAGGGAAGTGATTGCATGGAGTTATGAAGATCTCAAGGTCTTCAATACTTTTATTTTGACACATTATTCCCCTCAAACCTAGAGTCAAGGCATTTAGGCAAAGATGAAGTCATATAAATTTATTGATAGATCCCCTAATTTTTAAATAAGTACATAAATTACTATTATCAAGGATCATCTTCTCTGTAAGGCATTCTACACGGGTAACAAACCTGGTATTTATGAGGAAAAAGAATGGGGAGATTAGACTATGTGTTAATTTTTGTAACCTCAAAAAAGATTCATAAAAGGATGACTACCCCTTTCATTTAATGGATGAAGTGTTAAATATTATAAATTATTCCCAAATTATGTCTTTCCTTGATGGTTATTTAGGATATAATCAATTGGTGGTCAATTATGAAGATAGAATTAAGACATATTTGACTACCAAGTGGGGAAGCTACACATACAAAAAAATGTCTTTTGGCTTAATCAATGTAGGCTCCATATTTTAGAGAGATATGGATATTTAATTTAAGCACTTAATTGTCAAGTTAATATATGTGTATATGGATGATATTATAGTCCTCCCCAAGAGGATATCAGATCATATAAAACTTGAGGAAAGTGTTTCCAAGATGTATAGACCATGGGATTTCATTAAATCCCAAGAAATGTATATTTGGGGTGATTGAAGGTAAAATATTGAGCCATATTATATATATAAGAGATATATCTATAGATCCTAATATAGTGGAGGAGATCTTGAAAATACCACATCCCAGTGCTAAGAAAGAATTGAAAAGTTTCTTCAATAAAATCAACTTCGTAAGAAAATTTATCTCAAGTTTTACTGAAATAATCAAAATGCTTAATAGAATTTTGAATAAGGACACCAAGGTTAGTTGAAATACTATATTAAATATTACCTTCAACCAAATAAATGTTTCCATTATGTACACACCCATAGTCATTAATTTAGACTACACATAATCCTTCTACCTTTACTCATTTACCTCAAAGTATTATATGGCTATCATGTTAACACTGAAGGAGTTGGGAGATAAAAGGATGGTGTATTTCATGATAATCCCACTTATTAATGTTTAAATCATATATTACACACTTGATAAACAATCCTTTGCTTTGATCAAGGTTATTATAAAGTTTAAGCATTACATTTTATGAAGTAAGGTGTTTGTTGTGGTAATTGATCTAGCCATAAAGGCCATGATGATGTAAAATGAATTGGAAGAAATGCATGGTAAATGGATCACCATAATCTAATACTTTAACATAGATATATATTCAATGAATATTATTTGAGGATAAGGACTCTAAAAAACCATCATCAGGGTAGATCCCCAAATCATTTGTCAATAGTGCTCAGTACATGACATCATAAATTATGATTGGTACATGGATATAGTCATATATCTATTAAATAATGAGTGTCTAAAGCACCTAAATTCCACACAACATAGGGTGATACACTTAAGAAGCAATCATTTAATGATCAAAACTAGCACTCTATACAGAAAAAAACATGAAGTCATATATTTGAGGTACTTAAACAAAGAGGAAGCAACTACAGTGCTCATATATTTCCATGGGAAATATGGGACTAGAAATGGTTTAGGAAGTACTAATGCTAATCAAATAACATGGGTAGGATAATATTGGCCACATATTTTCCAATATGTTCATCTACATGCAAGGAATTTCCATACCTACCAAGCTGCTTCAACCCATGAATTCACCCCAACTATACCACTATTGCTAGTCATTGATGTTAATCCCTTTTTTAAATGAGGATTGAACTTCATGGGGGCCATCAAAACCAATTTTTATGATATACATAAGTTCATCCTTAAATTTATGGATTACTATACTTGGTGGGTTGAAGCCTAACCATTATAGAATTGTACCATAGATGTAGTCATTCAATTCTTGGAGGAGCACATTGCTACAAGGTTTGGTATGCCCACCACACTGGTATGTGATATGGCCTTGCTTTCTCCTCCCTATAATTCTTTGAATGGGCTTATGATCATCAGGTAACTCTTAAATTTTATTCAAATCATTATCCACAAGGTAATGGGTTGCATAAATCAACATATAAGAATTTGTTGAATGTAGTTAATAAAATTTTAGGAAAAAACCCAAGGGATTGGCATACTATGCTTAAATTTGATTTATGGTTGGATAGAACTAGGATCAAGTCTTATTTAGGGACCTCCACCTATCATCTAGTATATGGCCATGATCTTATCTTCCCAACCAATCTAAATATCCCTATCTTAATGTTCACTAAAGAGTACCTAAAAATTAATGATCTAATAGAGGCTCACCTCTTGAACCTCATACAATTAGAATAAAAATGAGATGCAACCTTGCTACACTTCAATAGACAACAAGAGGTAGTCAAACACTAGTTTGACAAAAGGGCCTAAGTGAAGGCCTTCCATATCTCAAATCTAGTCCTCTTATGGGATAAGACTCACAGAAAATAAGGATAACATAGAAAATTTGATGAATTATGGCTTGGTCTTTATCAAATCTCTGAAATCTTGGGTGAGAATGCATTTTGTTTAAGGTGTCTTAATGGTGAGGATATTTCATTTCCTGTCAATGGATATTTCCTCAAGCATTACTTCCAAGTTTGAGTGGCTTAGAAGCCCCTGCAAATAAATTCTATTTTGCTTTCTGTTTTTTCTTTGATATCCCTTGTTGGACCTTGTTTGTTAGCTTGGATTTTATTTTGTTTGTTTTCTATTTCTCTTCCTTGTTGGGTTTATCCCAACTATTTTTGCCTTGGGTTTCCCCCTATTAACCAGATAAATGAAATAAAACATTGTTGCAAAAGTAACATAGATGAAACTCAAAGAACTTAATTGTGATTTTACTTGAATATATCATGTGAACTACTATTGTTACTTTATTCTTTTATTGAGCTCAAAAGGTTAATGATTCGTAACAAAATGAGTGACTCTTAGAATATATATTTTCTTGTTTGGAGACATCTAATGCACTTAAAGAAATATCCACAATAAAAATGTTGCATTACTTCAATTCTAGTTTGTACTGAGTCATCATAGAGTTGTTGATTTCCTTTTACCTATAGCTTAGTCCCCAACCCTCTATGGATGAATTTAAAAATATCCATTCAAAATAATTGAGTTAAAATATAAAATCTAAAATTCTCCTCAGAAAGGTGATCTCCCCAATTTCCACCACAGGGTTTTTAGCCTAGTTGGTAGTGGATCAAGGCCTTTGGAAAGGACTAGAGGTATCTCTATTTGGACTATAAATAACTGGCGTGTAGTAGAGCAATGCCCACACCACTTCCCCCCAAGCTAAATTCTAAAATCTTTTTAATTCAGTATTTATGTCCTTATGAAAATTTGAATCACTACGTGTGAATGTAAAGAAAATGAATAAATCACTAAATCACACACATAGATGGTTTTGGCAGGATTGTAACTTAGTATGTCACTTGTTATTATAAAATTTAGTGCCTCTGAATTCTATTTTGTTATAATTGATAGTTTGTAGTTAATGTTTTTTTCTTATTGTGAAATCAAAGATTCTATATTCTTAAAATACTTGGGAGTATTTCCTAGTAAGAGTCTCCATTTGTTTTTGCTTACACAACATCCTTTGTTTTCAATCTAAAAACGGGGACATTTTTTTAACTTTAGATTCCAGTCTTATATGTTTCAAGAGTTCATTATGGTTGCTTATTTAAATAAGCCTTATTAGATGCCTATTTTTCTATATTCGAAGATGTGAAATCTGAATGTGCTTCATAGTTTTAACCAAGCCTACAAAATTACATCTACATTATAAACACTTGGCATGGAAATTCATATCTTAGGTTGCTTTAATTTTAATATTTGAATTTGCATATATCTACTAATTCTTAGTCTATTTTTTTTCTTTTATTTTGAAACACATTTTATAGCTTCCTCTTAGTCTATTTCACCTTAGGTTTCTGTAAATTATTTGACTATTCTATATTTTTTTACCTATTTTCCTAAACAATTTTTATCCATTCTCCTTTAATTTCAATCTGAATGACTAAATTTTTATAACCTTCTAATTTTTAACTTTGTCGATTCTTATAAAAATGGATGAATTGGCTTTAGAATCAAGCAAATAACTAAGTCATTATGCAGTTTCTAGTTTATACTTAGTCATTTTTTGGATTTTACCTTAACCATTTTATTCAAATAGTTAGCTATTTATTTTCAAATAGTTAGTCATTTGTTTTCAAATAGTTAGTCATTTATTTTTAAATATCTAGTAGTCTGTTTTCAAATACTTAACCATTTATTTTCTAATGCTTAGTCATTGGTTTTTTAAACCAAAGTCGTTGACTATGTCTTTTCATATTGTACTCATAGGTACCCAAGGGGAGTAATTGGAGGTTTTACGGAAAGGATATTTTATAAAAAGCTTGAAGACATCACAAAAAATTTCTAAGTCTTTTACTCTTCAATAAAAATGTTAAAATTTTATCATAAATTTTGTAGACAAAAGTTGTGAAGACTTTAGTCCTAAAAAAAATTTCTAAAGATTTGGGTCTTTGGGATAAATCTTCAATTTTTTTTTAAAGCAAGGCTCTTTCGAAAAAAAGTCACAAAGGCAATTTTTACAAATACTATGGCTTGGGTCTTTAAAAATTAGAATTTTTGTGCATCCAATTTTTTTGAAGACTTGGGTCTTTAGAAAGAGTATCATGATAACAAAATTCTTGAAAATAGTCCAAGGGAAAACTTATGAAGACTAAGTTCTTTTGAGAAAATGTTGTAACTTAGTTCTGAACAAAAGTCATGAAGGAAAATTTTGAAAAAAAATAGTTCTAAAAAATATTCATGAAGAAGGAAGAGAGACATAATAACTTCATGATAATTTTATAATTTTTTTAATCTATGAAAAAAGTGTTGTGAGACTAGTTAGAACTTTTGTTGAGAATAAAATTTTAGAAGACAAAACTGTTGAGGACTTAAAGCAAAATTCACATGGAGGTGTGAAAGTGCAAAATCTCAAGGGAATTAAAATCTCAAGACAAAGGTTAATACCCCATGTTTATAAGGACCCAATAAAAAACCACATGGAGGCTTTTTGGAGGGCCTAGAAGCACAAAAGCTAGGAGCCATAGACCATTAGCCTAAAGCATGAAAAGTTGAGGGAACGATGCGTGGAAATAGAAAATCCAAAACCTCAAGTGCCTGAGAGAATGAAAAGTGGATATGTGGCCATGCATATGATGACATAAAATGAAAGAGGTAAAACCACAGATGCCAATGAGTTACTAAGTGTCAAAATGTGGCCTGTAGAAGAAAAACCATCCATGCAATGAGGGAAAAATAGAGAAAAAGTGAGAAAAAGCCACATAGAATTAACCCGTAAGATAAAAAGACATGTTGGTTACATAGACAACAAGAAATGATCCTAATTTTTGATAACCCATTTGATTGTAAATATTATTAAGAGGTTGAGAATGGACTTTGCATCTAATTTTATTTACGTAATTAAATCACAATCCAATTGAGTCATGAATAGGATGGGAATCATTATCATGACCTAAAAATTAGGATTAATCATGAAGCATAAAGGACAAAATATATGCCTTAAAGAGGTGTGTCTCTTATTACATAGGACATGGGTGACTGACTATCCTAATGTAATATCAAATGCATTTCCTCAGAGGCTCTCATTCTTGATTTAGACTAGCATGGTTCTAAATATTTTCATGATGTAATTAAGTGGGATTCATTCCCAAATAAAATCAAGTGGGACAACCACATTTTTTATTTCTACAACTACCCCATTAGTGGGTGAATTTGAAGTTAAATTTTCATTTCAACTCCTCAAGCTAGTGTGCCTATATAAGATCAGATCTTATACTAATAAGGGTTGACTCTTTTTGGATTGTGAAAGGAGACATATAGAAACAAAAGTGTTCTTGTTTTTTAGGATAATCTCTTCCATTTTTATATTTTAGCCTTATTGTTATATCGTTATTTTCTAATTCTTTGACAATTGTATGAATTCCAAGATATTATTAATCAAAAAGAAGAATATTGATAATTAGAAGACAATTAATCCTATGTGGTCATTCTCTATACATTTTTATGGTAGTTGTCCTTCTGTCTTACATTCACTTCCCCCTAGACTCTTGCACAGTGTTCAGTTGGAGTTTTTATACATGTGGCTCAATTGAAGATTGGTTTCATGAGATTCAATCTGTCAGATAACTCTAGGTTCATTTGTGTTCATAGCAAGAATTTTATCTATTTATCCCTAGTCTTTTGCTCTTTTTTATGATCAAGTTAATCTAGGAACATATCAATATGAGTTTAACTATTTATCTTGATTGATTTTATATATGTAACAAATTTTGTCATCATTATTGCATTCATATATATGATAAACTAATTATTTAAATCATCTTGTGTTAGGAAGTAAATCTTAGAAGCCTGATTTCTATTGGAGGATGGACCCTAAAAACTTATCCCAAGTGAAGTGTGTGGCCTTTTTTTGAATCACTTAGCCAAAGTTAATTGTGCTTCAGATCATTAAAATGGGCCTCTTACATGAAATAGTTCACATCAACCAACTAAGTGAAGATCACTATACCAAGACCTGATACATTTAAATTTTGGAGAGGTATTTTCTTTGTGGATGTCCTTCCTTTCAAGAGAGGATAAATATTAACAACTCCATTGGCATAATTATTGGTTGTGTCAAAATTCACATCAACAATATTCTTGTTGAAATGGAAGAGAAAATAAAATTAATGAGGTAGAGATTGGATGAATCTAATGATAGGTAGAAAAGTTACACTGATATGAAAAGAACAAAAAGGAATTTTTTTCTTGGGGATAAATTTTTTTATGAGTTAAACCCCAAAAGAGTGAAATAAAGTTTATAAAATCAACAAAGTTGTCACCTAGATATGTGAGACCTTTTGAGGTTATGGAAGTAGTTAATCCTGTAAAATATAAGCTTATATTGACACCATATCTACGACAAATGCATAATATATTTCATGTTTCATATCCTTAAAAGTATGTTTTTGATCTTATACATGTTTTGGATTGGAATGCATTATAGTTTCATTATTCATGGGTGGTCATAGTAGAACAAATCAGAATAATCGATACTCACAAAATAAGCTTGTGTAATAGAGAAGTATCATAGTGCAAGGTCTAGTGGGACTAATATCTAAGGATAGTGCCACATGAGAGGACTATGAGGAGTTTTTGAGGTTGTTTCCTCATTTTACATGGTATTTTTGATAAACATTATTTTTATTTTTCCAAACTTTGTTTTATTTTAGAACTATTATTTAAAATAAGTGTCATCGAGATGATAACCAATTTTAAGGGGGGAGGATATCACATCTAGTTTCCCCTATGGATTATTTAAAACACTAATTAGTGGATTATATGGTTAGTGATTAGTAAATTTGTTTTTTATTTATAAATTATATTTGTATATGTTGTTTGGTTGACATACATATTACTTGTTTCATGATCAATATCTAGATAGAAAGATGTTGAATATGTTCTATTATGCTTATGATCATTATTTTTGTAGATTAATTTTATTTAATAGTTTATTATGATTATATGTTAAATTAATATGATGATTTAGGCTAACTATTAGTTTGTTTGATGAGGTGGTTGTAGGACTATCTCACCCTAACAGGTAATTTTGAAGGAAAGTATCATCAAAGAGGGGGGTGAAAATACAAACAATGGGGGTATAGAGAAAGATCTGCCAAACCCAAACACACACCAAATTTAGTTACTTGAGTTTAACACACATTACTTGTATTGGTTACTTAGTGACAATTGAGTCTTGTTTGTCTTTATTTTCATGATTTGCACATATATATTGAATCTTTGATGAGCTATGTTGATTTTCATTACATTGTATTTGATAGGCATGAATATATTTGACCTAACTTAATTCTTAAGCATTTGTTTAAACAAATTTCAATTGAATTTTGTGATATAATAGATACTATGTTAGGTTTCTTGATTATCACATTCGTTTATGTCTTTATAATCTGACTATTTTATAGGTATTAACAAGTAAGTGTTTTTTGTTTTGTTTTGTTTAGCTTAGCTAACTTGATTTAGATATGTTCAAACTTGAGGAAACATTAGGGGAAAAAAGGGAATAAATTCCCCAAAATAATTGTGTTCAAAATTGGACTTGAAGCTTTGAACATTAAATATATTTTGATTACTAAGGCTTATATGCATCACAAGGTTTAACGGAATAAATAGGTTTATAATTATTAGTTTCAAGATTAACACTATTATGTTCTTTTATCCAAAGACACAAATTAATGATGAAATTGAATTAGGGTTATTTTATTTTATTTTTCCATGATCACAGAGAGTTGACTTGACTAAGAAGGTATGAGGGTTTTAGCTGATGCCATGCCTAGATTTGAAACTATCAATTACAAGTTTAACATAAAAGAGATGGAGTGGTGATTTAATGAGGATAGTTACATGATGGGTAATGAACATAAAAGGAGGAGAGATGGAAGGAAATGAAAATAATGCATTAATGATGGGAAGAGAATAAGTATGAAATAGTGGATGAAGAAAAGGGGGATCACCATCATCATAGTAGGAAAATAGAAAGAAGCTCTGCTATAGGGGAGAAGAAGGAAATCAATCTAGACATTGAACAATAGATTATTAACACCCAAGTTAGTTATTTTCCTTTTATAGTTTTTTATAATCTTTGAAAGGTTTATTGGAATAGTTGAATGTGTGGATTGATTTATGAGATAAAAACCCTAGCCTAAAAACTTGTAACTTCCATGTCTATATATCTAGGGATGGAACTCATTTCCATACTCTAGCCTTAAGAAATAGAAGCTAGGAAAATATAGATAATAACTTGAGAAACAATTGTTTTTAACCATGTTAATGGGTTGTTAAATTAACCTTGTATTTATGCCTAAAATGTGACTACATTGTGACATTTTAAAGAAGATTCTCCCTTGTTAGAAATGAGTTGTTATATTTATTCTTAGATGCACATAAATTTATATAAGGGTTCAAAGGACTATTTGAATCATAATAAAATCCTTAGTTTGCATAGTATAGGTATATGAGTCTAAATTAAATTTCTACCTAGAAGTTATCTTACCAATAATTGGGTTATCATTATCAAAGGGTTTTGCGCGCACGCGCGCGCGCACGCACACACACACACACACACACACACACACACACACACACACACACACACACACACACACACACACACACACACACACACACACACACACACACACACACACACACACACACACACACACACACACACACACACACACATGGATAAATATATATGAATATTAGATTTATTCTTTGAATATATTTTGAATAGTAACATATAATTAGGTAGTATATCTAGAAACCTATAAGAGTTTGTGCCATTTGGATTTTAAATGGTAATTTATAACATTATTGTTGATGTTTATAGAAAGAACTTAAAGTAATTTATGAATAAAAATGAAATAACAATCTAGAATCTACATATTTTGAATTCATGAACACCTCAATTAACTCTTCATGAGTCTTTTGATATTAGAATAAACTTGGTTGTAGGTTATTTTAGAAAATAACAAGGGAAATATGAATCATGAATTAGATAAAATAGTCTTTCAAGGGAAGTTAAGTATAGTATTAGGTGTTATATATACATATATACTTGCAAGATAAAGTATTAAGGTTGTAAAAATATATGAAATATTAAATAATAGGATGAAACTTGGGTTTCTAGAGGGAATGTAAACCTCTTAGGTATTTACTTTAATAGTAGGTTTAGGCGAATGTGTGTGTGTGTGTGTGTGTGTGTGTGTAGATGTGAAAGAAAGTTATTATGTAAACATGTAATGTGAAATTCATGGCTCTATGTTACTATAATAAATGTGTACAGTTGTAAATAATAGATGGTATTTGAAAACAAATGGATATTAACTATGTAATTCTATTTATGTATGATGAAGATAAGGTGACTATTTTAGTTTTGCCTAGACATTAGCATTTATATTCTTGAGTACTCTTTTCTCAAAATTTTATAATATTTTAGTGGATTAAATAAAAGAATAAAAAGAGTAAATTTGTAATTAGGATAAAACAAAAGTATTACCAGATTCTGATATGGTCCTCTTCTATCTTAGTGCATGACATTTAGTACATGATGTTATAAATAAAGGGAAGAATTTTTTTGGGATAAAGTTATTATGTAAACATGTAATGTGAAATTCATGACTCTATGTTACTATAATAAATGTGTACAATTGTAAATAATAGATGGTATTTGAGAACAAATGGATATTAACTATGTAATTCTATTTATGTATGATGAAGATAAGGTGACTATTTTAGTTTTGCCTAGACATTAGCATTTATATTCTTGAGTACTCTTTTCTCAAAATTTTATAATATTTTAGTGGATTCAATAAAATAATAAAAAGAGTAAATTTGTAATTAGGATAAAACAAAAGTATTACCAAATTCTGATATGTTCCTCTTCTATCTTAGTGCATGACATTTAGTACATGATGTTATAAATAAAGGGAAGAATTTTTTTGGGATAGTGTATAGTCTTAAAGTTGGTTGAAGGTTCAAGGATTCTTTGTATTATTTTATAGAATATAACATACTTATTTGCATAGAAAGTGTAAATTGTTGGCTATAGATTGATTTTAGTTGTGAATACTTACATAAATGAGAATTATGATAAAAGGATATGTTAGAAATATAGGTATAAAATAGCTCAATTATTGTTCTAGTCTTATAAACATATCTGGCATGGGATCAAGTGTATTAATAAATATATGTTTACATTTTGATGATTAAGTAATTGGAATTAGTTAGATTCTTATTATATGGTTATTTACATCATTTATTACATAGTATCGTACTATTGTTATTTTGAATATTTATGGTAGATTAAACCTGGATAATAGGAGATACATATATGATTATGGCAATGGGTAACTCATATACCTATACCTTGATATCATATTATGTCATTATTCAATAATAGAGAGTTCTATGTGATTGAAAATGACTCAAAAATTTAGATTTGATTTATATATTAAAAACTTTGGATAGAGTAATGTTATAGATGAGTCATTCAACTTACTTCTAGCTTACATGTGTTTTATGATATCATCTAGATATAGGACTGAATTCCATGGTCTATTTTATTATTTCATGTAATAGTGTTAGTATACATATGGGTTCAAATTGTTTCTTTATATCTGTAATGTTTTTATTTGTCCCTTCGTCAAGGGTAAGGCCACTCCTAGAGGGGAGCTGTGTAGGAAACTATTGATATTTGGTTGGAGGTAAATCACTCATATGATTCTCTCCATATATCATCTAATTCAACCTTTGTTATTATACTTAGGCTATGTGATGGATCATGGAGTTGTTTGTGTAGCTCATATTGTATAGTTGTACTCATTATTTGTATATTTTCCATTATATTACATTATACCTTATTATTTGATGGATATTGAACATAACAATGGCTCTATCATTTGTATATTATTTTGTAAATATAAATAGTAGTGTCTCTAGTCATAATTATGAATGATTATGGATTATATCAATAGTTTTTATACTTATTTCATTCTCTTATACTTGATTGATAGTTATTCAACTTACATACTAGTTTATTGCTTGATTACTAAATGGATTTGATTTAGCTAGTGGGTTAATTTTATTACACACATTTTTTTTTTAATTCATTTAGTTGTAAAGTACTAAACAAATAGTTATAAATAATTTTAACAGTAATTACATGTGATAAAAAAATAGTGTAACTGTTGGTTAGTCTAGTTGGGTCTAACATTGTAATATCAGAGCTTAAGGTTTAGCTCTTGGACCTAATATATCTAGTAAAAAAAATTATATCTACATTTAGGTTGTAAAATCCATGTTTTTAAAAATCATTCATGTTCAAACAAAAAGTCAAAAGTACATGAAAACATAGTTATCAAAACCACATATGAGTTTATCAATGTCATGGTTTTGCATTCCAATGTCATATTTATGTAGTCATAAGTTCACTCTTGTATAAATAGAACACATACAACAACAAATTCATGGTTAAAGTGAGTGAAATCACATGTGATAAAACTAATCTCTAGTTTGAAAGGTGTGAGATTATTAAAAGTCAAAAATATTATAATAGTCAAGTTGGACAGTTTGAGACAAAGTTGTGATTGGTAATCATGAAGTCACGTTTGTAGAAGATGAAGTCATAGTTGCATAGAATGATGCCATAGTTTTAAATTGGAAGTTAAAATTATGTGATTTTGGGAACTTCAATGTCAAAATTTTCCTCAACCCTATCCTACAAGCTTGATCTCACACACTATAATATCAATAAGGTTAAGTTAAACGATGTCTCCCATTTTAGTTGCTATTATATATTAAGATAAATTTCAAATCAATAATCAAATGACAAAGATAATGAATAACATGCCAAATGAATGAAAATTAATCTTAGATATATTCTAAAACTTGATTAGGCAAGTAAGAAAAGAGAATGAAAATAAAAATTGAGATAAAACAACTATACCTCAATATTACAATCAATTTACCTCCAAATGTAGTGATGTGAACCAAATTGACAATTTGATGTTTGATGTGGAATGTTGGATTGCTTGGAATCATAAATTGAACAACATTTGGACATGGATTAGATGATTTTTTGGACAAGATGATAATGTAATATTTATTAATGAAGATTTTCATCTTTTAGTTCATAAGTTGGACATGATTTCCTTAAATATTGGAATATTTCCATTTGTATGGAGTTAGGTTGCTTATATAAAGAGGATGAGGAATTTCTAAGGAATATAAATTTCCTTGGAGAATTCTAGAGAGGAATTGTCTAGAGAGTGTAGAGGATTATAGAGAGTTTGGAAGACTCTGGATTTCATTTGGAGGAATATTGAAGATTAACATATGATAATCTAGGGATTAGAAAGTGATTTATATGAGAAAGTGGGGTTAGGTAAGAATTAATTTAAAATTCTCAAAATTATGGATAAATAGGATTAGTGATAAGTGGAATTATAATAAAATAATTAATTGATATGGGATGAGGGGTAAGGTTAATAGGTGATATGAAAAATGTAGAAAATGTTATACTAGTGACTATGATGGGTTAGTAATAAGACATTAGGATGAATTACGGATTAAGACACAATTATTGGAGTAAATTAGTAGTGATGGAGGAGAACAAATTTAGATGTATACAATATGTTTTGAATCCATAAAATATAGTTGACACTCATTAGTCCACTCAAGTTTTATATCTTTATGTAATAATTTATCCATTAGTGCAGATATAACTACATACCCTTTGATGAACTTGAGATAATAGCCTATGTGTCATAATAAGGATATCACTTCAGTAGAGATTATAGGATGCAACATACTTACAATGACTATGATTTTATCCTTATCAACTAAAATCACATTATTTCACAGTATTTGGCCCAAAAGGACACCATACAGTGTATATAACAAACATTTTTTCAAATAAAACATAATGTGTAGGGATTGAAAACATTCTAACATGAGTTTTAACTTTAATAAGTTTTATTTGAATATAGAGAATACATCCTAATCATCAAGATAGATTTCCTGCACTTCATGGATGAAATATTTAAACATAGTGACCATTGTCCTAGAGAAAATAACAAACATATTTTTGAGACCAAAATGCATTATATTGTATTTAAATGAGCCCCATTCCATTTTAAATGTGATTTTGTCATGATTATCACCTATTATAGGTAATAATAAAGGTTAGTAGACCCATTATATGGTGCTAAAGTGAGAAAAACTTTTCTAGTGAGAGCCATGCTTCCTACGCTCATACCTAAAACCACTGGCTATTTTAGACTAGATATTTCCAACATATTAAGATTTATTGCAACCTAAAATCAAACCTCAAACATTTTTTTCTTATCCAACACTATTTTAGTGTCTTGACTATATGTTCCAAATTTATCTATAAAATAGTCAAACCATATACTATATTTACCAGCTTCTATAATTTTTCCTCTAATTTATGTTGATAAATTAGGTATAGGGGATGTGTACCCTTGAAATGAATGATCCTTGTCTGTGAATTATGCTTCATTATAAATTTATTACCTAATTTTTTTTTGATCCTATATTTTGAGTAAGTGTCATGCTACATATGTTGTCCTCATGAAAATAGGAACTCTCAAGCTCTATACATTTATTTACATCAATGTGGATATTAAGAATGAAAGGATTTATATATGATGAATGTTGTTTAAATACCTATTTTGGAAACATATTAGTATGAAGGAGATCTTGTCTATTCCTATTATCTATAAGAATCCTTTTTTTTAAATATGCCATCTTGCTTAATTTGAGTTTGTTTTGGAAACTTGTCTTTTTATACATGATCTTGTAATGACTGCTCTATTTCAATTTGTTCCCTTTATATTTTATCTTTATTTAAACTTTATTGGTCCTAGTTTTCTCTTTGTGATCTTGATTATTCTAATTTTTATAATTTAAATGTGTCCCTTTAGATGTGCTCACTTGATAACTTGTCTTGTTCAGCTTATGTCATTTTTTTCTTGTATGTTTCCCTAAGGAGATGCAACATGAACTGTAACATTCTGGAGCTTGGGAGTATGTGAAATATTTTTATATTATTTTGAATTGATATTTCAACAAGTATTAACATTTTGATGTTTTTTATTGTTTTGAATTATAACTTTTATTTTGTCCTTGGGAATTGTGCCTCCATGGTAGTTTCTTTTTTATCCCTTTTTACTATATATGAATCATCTCAATATGTACCAACTCCCATAGTTGTGAATAATGTATGAGATAAGTATTATTTTGGATTAATAGGATTGAAATATAACCTACATAAATTTTCATTTGTTGGATCTTGCATATCATCATCATTGATATAACACAAATTTGTAATTCTGTAAATAGGATCTTCAAAATTGGAAAAAATAGGGAGATCTAGTATTTTATCTTATTTTTGTATAGTGATTGTTAATGAACTTTTTTATCTTATTGAATACTAGTTATTGGTTTTTGATCATGTTATGCACTTAACTCACCTACTTCATATGTATGTATTCAATCAAATGTGATAAATTGTGTAGGTGGTATAATAGGATGATCCTCGAATTGTGATTTGGTCATTTTGTAATATCTAAAAGGTTTATCATATTTTGGAAGAGTGTATTAATATTTGTCATGTATGGAATGTGGAAGGTAAATCCTCCATGACATGAATCTAATGTCTCCCCAAAATTAAATTGTAATATAATTGGTTGGACATGACTTGAAATGCTATAGGTATTATTTTGGGACCTAATAGTAAATCCAATGTGATAAATCCAAGATTCATACAAGAAGTGTTATCAAATCCCTAATATTCTCTTTTAATTTTTAATGTTATTTATATTGATGCTAATTGTTTTGAGATAGTAGAGCTGTAAATATTTTCTCTTAAACCATTATTGACCAAAATGTGCTTGATAACATTTCCATGCATCTAACCTTGAATGAATAGTGGAATATATTGTTGAATGACATATTTATGAGGTAATTATTCATTATTTAAGGTGATCACTTTGTTGAAATATTTCATTATATTCATGATGTAAGCAAATGCTATTTGTTTTGTGTTAGTAGGGAGAGTTTTATCATTCAAATAATCATATAAGAAATATTTCAAAGTTTTTGATATTTTTAATAGATCCAAAATATAAATTTTATCATGGGTATTCATAAGTTAATTGATAGTATCATAACTCTTAGATTGATTTTCTATCCTTATTAGAGGTGGAGGGGGTTGAGGAGGAACATATTGACCATCCTCATTTTGCCTACACAGATGAGGTATTCATCCTCATCTAGTGTTGATAGCAAGGGAATTATAATTTATTATGACTCTTGGGTGAATAATGGTAACATAATGATGATTAATACAACCTTTAAGCCTAGGATTAGGAGGAAAAAACTGAGTTATACATGACCTTTGATAGATGGTTATGCCAAGTAATAACTCAGATAAGATATTGCATAATTACCATGATTTGATAGATGGTTGTGATAAGTAATGTTAAATTTAAAGAGGTGTAAGAGAAATGCATTCATCAATACCATGATTTGAAACTTTGATTTTTTTCAATAGAGATTTAGGGTACAACTAATAAAGGTTGTGTTTGCTTTGTAGGCTCTCAAATATATTGATCCCAATCGTAAATTATTACACAGTATTGTATCTAATTTATCTTATCTCTAGGGTATGTTAGGATTAACTTCCTAGGGCTAATCACTTACTGGTGCATTAAAATAACAAATGGTTGGAGGCTTTCTATGGTTGGAAAATAAAACCTAGGAATTTCTGATATACAATGAGGTGCTAGAAATGAAAATCCATATATAGTGTTTTCTAATGGCTTGATTATTAGAGTGATACCCATCACACAATAACTCAATTAAAATATAATACGTCTTTACCTAGAATGATAACTCCTAAAAGTATTAAAACTATCGGAACATTGTTTCTAGGAAATAAGGAAAGGAAAAGAAAAAATAAAATAAAATCCAATAAAAAGTAATGTTTTTTTTGAAATGATAAAACAAATTAATATGAATCCCCAAGGTCAAAGATAATTTATATTTTGTGTCTAGTAATCATGAATTTTAAAACCCTAGAATAAACATCAAAAAATAAAATCAATGTTTCAAATAAAATATATGGGTTCACCAATATGTTTTACCATATTTATGATTAAAAATACACAAACATTCAAGTGAATATAGGTGTAAAATAAGATAATATCATAACGATGAATATGTACAATAATCAACAATTCTATTTTTTACAATTTACTAAATATGGAAAATTATTATTTTTGAAAAACACTAGGGATAAAAAACATATCTCAAACTGGGATTCCAATTGAATATTTTTTATGTTTCACAGTGGAAATATATAGAAGAGATGAATTTTCATGCTCAATATTAGGCACATAATCATAAAATTATTTTGGATGGGTCCATTGTAAGTGGACAACACATGTCCCTCTTGTTTTTTGATTGTAAACTTTTCTTAGTTGACTATGAAAGGTAACTGATAGAGAAAGACAAAGAAGATATAATTTTGACACTAAAAAATTAGAAACATAATTATAACATAGATCAATATAGGACCATTGTAATTTGATAATAACATAGTATGCTTAAATCTATTGACTATGAATTTGTCCTAATTGATTTTGATGAAAAATTGATCATTACGCCTCCTACACCTTTGTCTACTAAGAAATATAAGGTATCACACTTTGGAGCATGCCACATAAAATTCACTATTTTTCTTCTCTTGTATTTGAAAACCTAAGGTCACTTTGATAGATTTAAAACCTTCAAAAATAGTGGATCTTAATGTGTTGAGTTAACATCAATCACTACTTTAATGATTGATTGTTGCCTACATATCTAATACTCCAAGTATGGAAATCAAGCCTATGTAATTCTCCCACCTAGAGTTATTGTGCATTTTTTTTCTTTAACTATGTGTGTGCAGTTATTAAATGGATTTTATACTTGATAATGATATCTCTTGACTTAAATTGTAATTATCTTAACTTGGATTATAGTTTTTCCTTGCAAGTGATCTTGATTTGGAAAGAACAAGGAATATTTTCTCATTGGGAAATAATGTGTAAAATTGAAATAATTGACTACTAAGTGGGGATAATTAATGACCCTTGACATGTATTTATAGGTGAACCTTTTAATAATTTACTTTAACCAACCTTATGAAACATATGGGAAGAACCAAAAGAATATTTTAAAATTTGAAAACTAGACATTATTTCATATGAGATATGACTGACCTAAGTGGTTAGGAGCATGGAATAAATTTTGTCCACCTAGAGTTGACATGTGCCACCATATCAGGAACATATGTCCTTAAATAAACATAATTTTATGGTGATTTTAAGTGGTTTGAGCATTTGAATTTGATATTTTTTTGTAGTGACAATGACAAATAGAGGGTCAAACCCACATATGGATAAATGTACTAGAGGAATGAAAATAAAAAATCATGTATTTTTGTGCAAATTATGTGGTTTAAGATGTATTAAGAATTAACATTTTCAAGTACTTATGACTATATTTATGTGTATATATTATGCTTAATTACGACATCACTTGATATATAAATTTCCCTTAAAATTAAAATAGGACTACCCTTCTTATATGGCATATGATATGAGCATGAAAACATTAGTAATGAAAGTGTATAAATTCACATATTACCACCTAATAAGGGATGATTAGAAATTATATTTAAAACCCTAATACAAAATAAATATTAAACCCTAATAAGGAATGATGAAATTCTAATGGTTAAACAATGGTTGAGCTCACCAAATTGTTTTAACTTATTTGGGATTTAGTGATCTAAATAGGTCAAAACTATTAAAATTAAAGTTACATTAATTAGGGCATTACACATATAAGTATGAATATTTTAACAAATATGGATATCACTTATTAAATATATAAATTACCAAAGAATAAAGCATTTAGTTGGTATTATGTTTTATTTTATTTATCACATGTGCACAGTTGTCTAAAATGTTCTAAAATGAATATGTGGCTATCTATATTTTTAGGCAGACTTTCAAAATCTACCAAGATGTTGACATTGAATGATTAGACACATGTGGAAATTAGATCCATCTAATGTATATCAAAACTATCACTATGTAATTAGATGGTAATAATGTTTTTACACAAATTGTTGTGTTTACTTATCAAGATGATTTTTTTGATATTTATTGGTCCTGAGTCTTATGCTCAGGTTATGATTTTGTTTTTGTTTTCCTTGAAATCCTGAATCCATGTTTGACACTTACTTGAGATGAAAAGAAATGGGTAAAATATGAGTTGGGAAGACAAAACCACTCTTGCTGATTGGTTGATCATTTCCTACAATCTAATACTTTGAAGATGGCTCAAACCACATGCATTTCTCCCACCTATGTATATGTGTGCACAATAATGTTCCAATAGATTGCAATGCAACTCATTAGATTTTGAAAAATGAAGACATGCAAATTTGACCTTGAAATTAGTATTTATACTTAGTTTTTAAGACTTTTGCTTTGAGGGGATTTCATACTTGGATACTTTTAGATAATTACTCAAGGATGTGAAAATATATATCTCATTGTGCAATTAGTTTTAAATGTAACTACCAAGTAGTGAGCAACCAAATAAGACCTTAGGCTTGTCTCATATCTATAGATGGATATTTATAATTTCCCCCCATAACTAACATATGAAATGTGTATAGGCTGACCCAATGCAATGTTATGAATTTTAGAATTAGTTGTTGAGTATACCAGGATACTACTATCAAAGGTATAAATTATTGAAAAGGGTTAAAATTATTGGTAACCTCTAACATTTGACTATTTCCAACACTATAAAGGAAGGGAGTTATAGTGAACTAGAATATGATAACATTATTCTTAGGATTATAGAGCATTCTGGGACAAACAAAGGGGATCCCAATTATAAATGATGAAAAATTACATTGGCCAAGTCAATATATTGATGAAATGATAAGGGCGGATGTGAGAAAGATTCAAATGTATTTTCATAAGGGGGGATGTGAGAAAGATTCAAATGTATTTTCATAAGTCATGTATGTCAAATATAGGTCAAAATTGATGTTATCAAGTGCCTAATACCAAAGTTATGTGTCTACAAGTTGATCTATGACATCATAATCTTTATTTATGTTGGCTAATACTTTAGGTGGTGGAGGAATTTTTAGATGGATATTTGTGTTATCTTCACTTTTAACTAAATTATTATGTGTCTGTAGACACCTTATTTTAGTATTGGACACTTTATAAACATCAAATTTCACATACTTAGACAATGTGCATGGATTTGAATCTTGAGCACACTTTACCTCTATTAATCTACCCATTTATTTTATTGACCACCTATATTAATTAGATAAACCTATTTAGTATTGGATTAGTCTATATAATATCATCTTTGAATCTTAAAAAGACCTTTCCCATATCTCAATTCACTAATTTACACTTCAAGGACACTATCAATAATATTGGATAGTGTCGATTACCATAGGGGTATGCATCTACTAGTAGCGTCCAAGAATACTCAAAGGATATTTTTCAGATTAGGAAGTCTTTGTTAGTAATTTGGCCTATCAAGGTGAAATTACTACCCCTACTATTTGAAACATTCCCTAGAATGGTCAAATCCCCTATACAGTTGGTCGAACTAGTGAATAATAGTCTAAAGGAATGAACAAAGGGATATGTAGGTAGTCAAAGTATCAAATACAGTCATGATGAGACACTTACAACAATGTTACACAATCAAGTGAGAAAGGTATTTATCAAGATTTAGTGGCAAGTGGTTATGATCATGAGGAGAACACATTAACAACCCATTTATGGGGTGAAAGACAATCATGGAGATGAAGGTTAAGGTGGTAGTGAGTTTTCTCATATGGTTCATGTTTTCCAATGGACTAATCAAGTAACCATGAAGAAGAATGAAGATCAAATTTGTGTTTGAGCCTTCTTTGAGGTAATAGGCAAGCTATAGTACGTATAAGGCCAAGACACCTACAACCAGTTCAACAATCATATCTCCTACTCAAAATGTCATATACAGTTATAAAGTTAACCTACAAGCTTGTAGGTTCACTTACAGATAAAATCAAGGGATCAGAAGTAGGAGTATAGGTTTATTTTTTTTGTACTTTACATTAAGTTTTTTCTTTCCCAAGTATTTTCTTTCTCAAAATTTTTTGGGCTAAGAGTGGGAATAATTTCCATAAACTATTTGTCTAAGGGAAAAGAGATTTTAAAGGACTTTTCAAGAAGTTCAAAAGAATTACAAAGGATAGTTTGGCAAGGGGAAAAGGTAAAATTCAAAAAAAATTGAAGGGTATGTGCCCTTTTGAAAGGTTCATTAAAAAAATCTTGAAGGGTATGTACCCTTCAGGAAAGCTCAAAACAAAACTTTCAAGGGACAAATTCAAGAAGTTTGAAGGACTCTCCAAATTTTTTGAAGAAGACCTTTTACAAAATCCTGAAGGGTATGTACCTTTTGGGAAAGTTCAAAAAGATAAATTCTGGAGGGTCACTTAAAAAAGGCCAAAAGGACACTTTTAAAAAAAAAGAAAAAGAAAGGCCAGTTCAAATTTCTGAGAGACTTCTTTTTCAAAAGGAAAGTTCATTCACAAAAAACATGAAGGGTATGTGCCCTTTGGGAAAGTAAATTTACAGAAAGCCTAAAGGGCATCTTCAAGTTGTCGAAGGGAATTTCTGGAAAAGTCACTCGACAGGAATCTCGAAGGGTATCTGCCCTTCAGGAAGATTCACTTAAATATTTCAAAGGACATTTTCAAGAAACTTAAAGGGTATGTGCTATTTGAGAAAGTTACTTTCCAAGCTTATGAAGGGCTAGTTTATGCTTCTAAAGGGTCACTTATGAAGGCCTGAAGGGCTCTTTCTTTCAGAAAGTCTTTAAGACAAAATCCTAAAGGAAAAATTTCCTTCAGACTTTTTGTTTGAAGCAAACAAGAGGCAAATCCTGAAGAGCCAAAATCAAATTCTGAAGGGTAAGTTGAGATACAATTCTTATAGATAATTTATCCATGAGAAAATAACCAAGGAAAAGCTAAAGGAATAAATAAGTAAATGAATAATTCCTGTGGGAAAATAACCAAGGGAAAGAATAAAAGTCTGAGACATTAAATTCCAAGAGGTAATAAAGTCCAAAAGAATAATTTCAAGACAATTCCCACAAACAAGTTATCCATGGGAAAATGACTGAGCGAAGATCAAACAAGTGCCTGACTCAACATTATAAATAAAAAACACAAGAAAGGCACATAAAGGAAAAAGGCCTGAAAGAATAGACAAGTCAAGGAATAAATAAAGACAAAAGCCACAAATAGATAAGTGTCAAAGAAATGCATGCACAAAAGTGAAAAAATTGAGAGAAAAAGGTTAGTAAATAGTAAGGGATTCAATCTAAATATATCTCTCACTCATCAATATCCTTATCCATGCAAGCAAGGGCAATTTATAGTGGATTGGTCAAATCTCCAGTTGACTATTTGACAAAATCATGCTTCTCCTTGGTTTTCATGCAATTTAAAGCTTTCAACATTTCAATCAGTTCAAGTGGAGTTCTCCATCCAAGATGTGGCATATCTTTGCATGGAAGTGGAGACCATTAGAGGTTGGCTGATATTGAGTTGGAGTTGACTAGACAAGCTTGTTACACATCTTACTTGTTTTTTATGCAAATGGGAATAATATCTTCTTCCAACTCAGATTTCAAACAAATCAAATGGAGTTATTTATTTAGATATTTGGCATAGTATTCCATGCAAAGGAGAAGTTTGACTATCAATGGTCCCACCAACCATACTTCTACACCAAAGTTTGGAAAGGCATGCAAGTTTTGTAAAAGGAAATTTTTTTATTGAATATTTTAAATATTGTAAAAGGTGTTAAGTCTTGAGTTAATTAACCAAGACAAACCCTTTCCCTTTTTAGAATTGCACTTAAGGCTATTTTATGTTTTAAAAATCTTATTTATTGGCTTAATCAAGCCATTTAGAAGGATCCCTGAAGTTGGAAGAAGGAAATTGTAAGCTGGAAATTGTGATCAATAAATAACTTTTGTTATGAATCTGAGTTTTGGAAAGAATAATAGTGTGTATTTGATTGTACATAAGTGTAAACGTGATCTTTATCTCCTTTTATAGGTCCCTTCCTCACCTATCTTTCTATATCTCAACCTTTTGTAGGTCATTTAAAGAGGTTTTCAACCCTTCATCTGAAACATTTTTGCTTAAGGATATAATTATAAATTTCATTTGATTATATGTGTGCATTGATTTTAGTAACTTCAGAGGATTTGAACAATTCAGGTGTATCACCCCCTTTTAATTATATTTTATTTTAAGTTTCCCTTTCTCTTTTCAACCCAAAGTCATAGTAGTCAAATTTATTGAAAAATCCTAAGGGAACCAGCCCTCTCTAGATGTTCTTCTCATTAAAGAGTCACCCACACTCTAAGAAGTTCCCATTGTATCCATTCGAGTGAGGGTGTTTTTTGCACATCTTCAAGCAGGGTGCACTCTAGAGTGATAACATTCTCCATTAGGTTGGCCTAGACACATTTCATAGGGCAATAATAGTGGTAATCAATTAATAGTCATGTATAAATACAAATCATTCCTAAGGTTATACTCACTTGGTACAACTTAGTCACAACTTAGAAATAACTTGAAAACTTGCTAAATTTATTATCACTCTCTTGTAACATTTATAAAAAGGAATACACATCTAAAAACCTATAAGGAGTATCCATAGATTAGTTTATATATCCAAGTCTCAATACAAAATTTATAAATTACATGGTGCCAACTGTAAAAATTCAAAGCATTACATTTCATTAAATATTGATCAAGATGTTTCAAAAAACACATAATTTGGAGAACCGCATATGGTTTGAGAGATATTTAGAGTAATGGAAAGTAATCAATGCTAAACCATTCAAAAATAAGTGGTTTGGGTTGTCCAACTCAAAATATTAAACCATTTTTAAAGGGAATCTTGTAGTTGAAAACATAATTAGGGTTTAAATATAAGAAGGAAAACAAACATCATCACATATGATCAAAGGCTTACACACACAAAGGAACCATTTATAGGGATAGACATAGGGTTATCATGAGTTCAAAACTTATCCAATATTTAAATAAATTATTGGTAACCTTTAGATAGTGTTAGTTACAATTGGGGTCAAACTCTACCATTAGTTCCTAGAGAGGTCTTCAACATTTTTTTAGGGTTTATGTAGCTAAAAAAGTAGTTATATATCAATTTGAAGTATAAATACACCTTTTTGTGAGTGACGAATAATCAAAATCAGCTAAGTACATTACTTTCCTCTTGATTTTCAATTCTAAATTGATAGTGTAATATTTAGTTATCTATTTCAATTCAGATTAGAACATTTATTATCATATTTTAGATAATATGATTGGTGCATATTTATAAATTATTTTATATCGCTTAGATCCAAAAATAATTAAAACATTTTGGTGATCCCAATATTTGATTTGAGCATTAAACCCCTAAGTTTCCTCGTACGTTGGGATTTCAACCTTTATTTGGGTTTAAAATTTATCTCATATTATGGTTTAAATTTTAGATCTTATTTCTAATTTACACTTATTAGGTTTTTTTTTGACACTAGGGTTTCAAATTTTGGTGTATACAATCATAAAAAACCCAAATAGGGATACAATGGAAGTTATCAATAATGTGAACACTTCTTAATTAATAATAGCATATAAGGTTATAATTTTTATTATCAAAACCATTTTGATGATATAAATAAGTTTGAACCTAACCAATATCTTGAAATGAATCCCCATAGGATTGATACATTGTTACATGTAACTATAAATGAAAATAAAAATATTGTTAAGGAAACTAATATTGAGATATCACATGATGAGATTTTAAATTATATTCATACACCTTTTATAGTTATAGATAAAATAATAGGTTTTCATACCATTACTCCTACTACTTACATCCATATATCTACTCCTACGATAATACAAGTGATCCCTACTCCTAGTATACCCCTATGGGGGAAATATAATTTATTCATCATATATTTATGACTATCCATATACATCATAATATGTTTTCCTCTTATAACTAAAACTCATTTAAAAACACCTATTAATAATAAATATAATATTCCTACCAATAAGTCTCTTATTCGATAACTCTCAATTCTCTAATCCAAGTTTGTGAAATAAAATAAGGTTCTCATAAATAGAGCATTTGAAAAGATTTCAAGAATTATTACACAATCATTTTAGACCCAAATATTTCCACATAACATTTACCTATAGGATTCATTATACCTAAACTTACACTAATTGATGGTAAAGGTGATCCAAAATAACATCTTATAGCATTTGATGCAACATGTTTAGACTACATGTATAATGATAAGTTGCTAATTTTTTTGTATGAGCCTTAAATACTATGTATTGAAATGATTTTATGTCATTGTTATTCAATAAATATGCACTTTAAATCCTTTTTATAACCATTTATTATCTCATTTATCTATCAACATTATTAAGGTCTCATATGCTCAAATTACAAAACTCAAGCAAGGACCTAATAATCCCATTAGTGACTGTGTACTTTGATATAATCATATGCTTTCAAAAATGAAAAATACTATGTCTAAAAAATAATTATAAGACACATTCAAAAAAATATTAATTATGTCCATCCATGAGTCTATTATGTTTAAACACTTACAATATTTTGATGTCATGTGCCATACAATCAAAGACTAAGTGATCAGTATTATTTCCATGAATAAGTTAAACTATGGGACCAACCTTTCCACATATTCTAACACTGAGTTTCAAAGTGAACCACCTTTCCAAGTAAGCTCCAAATATACTGATAATGAGGCTAAAAAAAAAATTAGTGTAGTTTCATAACTTACTAATAGGCTTATCATTTTAGCTCCTAAATGGAGGTAATCTACAATATTATCACAACCTCATCATAAAGTGTTAAAATATTTACTCAAGTGAAATCTCATATATATTCTTCCACTTATGGAGGATAATAGGGAAAATCCACAACCTAAGGGTTTCTATGTAAATACATATTGTGATTGACATAGATGCACAAGACATTCAACTAATAGATGTTTTGGTTTGAGACATATGATCCAAGACTTAATCAAGAACAACACTATTGATCTAGGTAGATCTCTCCATTTGTACAAAAATAAAGTATTCATATTCAAACAAACATGATTGTACAATGTAGATCTCATCGAGAGCTTTCTGACGCATTTTTTGGTTTGAAAAATAGATTCTGTACGCAGAGTTATGACTGGTCAAAATTTTGGTCAAAGTTGGTCAAAGTCAATAGATGGGTCAAAATCAATCAAATTTGGTCAAATATGGTCAATAAGCAAGTGATGTGGCACAACTACCAACCTCCACATGGCACATCTACATGGCATGGTGAGACCACTTTATATGAGATAAAGTTTATTATTTAAAAATATATTTTCTCTCACTTGTGGTTCTGACTGAATATCAAAAAATAATATAATCCACACACATGTGGATATAAACAAGGATGAGAAAACCTACGTGGAAACATTTTAATAAGGCATGAAGAGATATGGTTTATTTAAATTATAAAGGCTTATTTAAGCCTTTTGAAAAGTCTTCAAACCCACAAATGTGGGATTTCATACCAATGTAAAAGGCTTTAATTTAATTTAAAATCCTATATTACTCATTCCCAAAAAAGTGGGATATTATATGGCATGAATACATAGAATATTTGATGTCAATGGAGGAAAAGTATTAAAAAGACTACGTGGCAAGTAAACATATAAAGTCATTAAAATATAAAGCATTCGATGTTTTTTAAAATATAATGTTTTATTAAAATATTGAAAGGCCATGTAAATCATGAAAGGCTAAAATAAAGCCTTCTATTGTAAATCCCAAAATGGAATGGGATAATTTTTAATCCAATCAAAATAGGTCATGGGATAATTATTAAGATTATTTTAAATTGTAAAAGGGATAATCATCCAAGCTTACCTTTTGTGGACCCGTAACTCTATATAAAGGGTCTAGGGGGTTCATTTGAAAACATAATCAAAGTGTGAAACATAATAGAGTGTGAAGAACACAATAGAAGATCCAAAGTGCCAAGATATGAAGAGCTGAAGAGTCAAGAGTTAGAGCTGAGAGCCAAGTGCCAAGAGCCAGAGCCAAGTGTCGAGAGCCAGAGCAAGAGCCAGTTGCTAAAGCTAGATTTGGTGGACATTAAAATATTTATTTGTAGATTGAGAACCCTTACTATGGATAATTGATGTACAAAGTAATTTCATCATCAATAATCGATCAGTTTTGCCTTTGACTAGGACCTAGAGATGTAGTCCAGATTGGGTGAACTCTATTATCAACCCTAGTTTGTGTATTATCTTTGTGGCTCATGCTTTTGGTTGATTATCATTTTTTTAATGCAGATTTGATTATTATGACAATTTCAAGTTAAATTATGAGAAAATGAGAATTTTTAAAACATCCATAAAAATAGAGCATTATATTTTTGGACACTGCCTGTTTATGAATCAGATTTGGTATCAGAGTAGTTAATATGATGGGTTAGCTTTTGATTGTGTGGATTTGATATCAGGTGTGTTCAATTTGGTATGTAGTATTATTGTAGTATAGACTATTTGGGATTTTTAATATGCCATTTGTAGTTTGTGAAATTAGGTTTTTTGTAGGGAACATGAAGACATGGGCAAAGCCTTGAAAAGAGAGAGGATTGATGAGCTTGAAGCAATTAACCACTAGATCTAGGAAGAAAACTCTTTCTTGAGAGCCAAGTTTTACTTCTTGGAAGAGGATATTGTGTGGTTAAAAATTGAGCCACAATCCTCAATAAAAGAGAAAGAAGATTATGTCAATAAGATGCTTATACAGAGTAAGCAATTGATGGCATTTGTTAAAGAGTTTTAGGCTGAGATTCAAACCAAAGATAAGATCTTATCTCAATTACAAAGTGAATATAAAAAGGAAAAGCCTTCCACTTTAGATGTGGGTACTATGATAGAAGAGTCCACTGTAAGTTGTTCACATTTTAATACTTCCTCCCATATAGTTTTAAATGTTTCTTTTGGTGAATTTGAAAAGCATACTAGAGGCATTAGATCCAAATTTTAATTTAAAATGGTATTTAATGGAAGAGGCCTTGGTAAGAATGGCCAAGGTACTACTAACCCAATACAGGTTGAGGATCATCCTCATTTTATAGGTTTGGGTTATTCTAGTGTGGGAATGGATATTGGAGAGTGTTCCAAGCATGTTGATGGGAGAAAAGATTTTGAAGGAAAAGTGAATACCCCACTAGTACTACAAAGAGATTATTCATAGGAAAATAATGTTTCTTTATCACAAGAAGAATGTGGTGAGAAAACACAATGAAGAGGTAATGAAATTCTACCTCCAATTTCTTACCATAATCACAAGCATACTAAAACTTCTGATTTGCTTCTTTAGTATGGCTATGATTTTAAAATAATTAGAATGCCTTTCCCTATAATTTTTTTGGGTTGTATAACCATTAGGTGACCAGATGTTGGAAAAGAAAGACATTGATGAAGAATTTAATGCCATTTGTCAAGAACACAATAAATCATAAAGACCAATCTCATCATGCAAAGGCAAGAAATGGCAATAAAAGTTCCTCACCCCAAAATAAAAAGGTTAAGAGGAATTTTTGTGCTCATTTTCAGAGGAATGGACATGAGATGGATATGTGTTGGAAACTTCATCAGAGTAATGACAAGCCAAAGATGGAAATCAAACCTGTTGTAAAGGTATATGAAGTTCTTAATCCACCACTAGTTGACAATTCAACCCAGGTAATATCAAAAAGTGAAAGTCCTTTAAAATGGGCTAGTCAATAATTTTTCAATTATATATTACATAGCTCTGATTGTTAAATATTATACAATTTTTGTTTGGAGTTTAGATTTTATGAGAAATGCTGAGAGACAGGTTTACCATACTTAGTGTATGTTCTTACTAGGGAAATTTTGATTCATACTCCAATTGAATATCGTAATCATAGTTTAAGTTATTGTTATAGATTGGATATAGGATTTAACTCATGTTTATAAGCTAAAATATTTGTCAGTGGTTTGTGTAGACAGTTAAGCTTATAGGTTGTTTGGATAGGATTCAGTTTTCCTGCAGTACTTGTGATAAAATAGCTAATATTTTGGGATGCATCTATGTGTATTATTGGATGCACTTGTAGACTTATTTGGAAATATTTATAATGCTAGACACTATACAGTTTATGTTTTTCCCATATTATTTAGCATTTTAAGACCCATGTCAAGGCAATGAATTACGACATGGTCATAAACCATAATTATTTAGCATAGTAAGACCTATGTTTTGGTTAGTGAATTTCAACATGGTTACAACATTTAATGTATTTTTTTGCATTAACAAACTTATTTTGTAGTTGAATTGGAGATTATTATAGTGTTTGGCAGTTCACCACTTACATGATGTGACAGATGGGCAAATAGTTGAGAAATGTTGTGATCTTAATGATAGTCACACAAATCAATGTAAATCATGCCATGTGTTTAGGCCTTTATAGCTTGAGTTATGATTTAGCATAAATTTTACCATTTATATCATAAGCTATGATTTGGTTCTATATTTGATGTGTTGTAGAGCATTTTAATGGAGACCACACTTTTGGGGTCCAAAAGTACTTAATGGGGAGGTTTGATCCAAGTGGATCTCTCCATTTACCAAAAATTGAACTCTTCATATTCTAATCAAAGTGATTGCACAGTGTAGATCTCGTTGAGAGATTTTTGATGAATTTTTAGTTTGAAAAATAGAGTCTGTATGCATAAATTATGTCTGATCAAAGTTTTGGTCAAAGTCAATAGACAGGTCAACATCAGTCAATGCTAGTCAAAGTTGGTCAACTAACAAGTGATGTGGCACAAATAAGAACCTCCACATGACACATCTACATGGCATGGTGAGACCACTTTATATGGGGTAAATTTTATTATTTAAAAATATATTTTATCTCACATGTGGTTTTGACCAAATATCAAAAAATAATATAATCCACACACATGTGGATATAAACAAGGGTGAGAAAACCTATGTGGAAGCCTTTTAATAAGGCATGAAGAGATATGGTTTATTTAAATTATAAAGGCTTATTTAAGCCTTTTGAAAAGTCTTCAAACCCACAAATGTGGGATTTCATACCAACGTGGAAGGCTTTAATTTAATTTAAAAGTGTATATTATTCATTCCCACAAAAGTGGGATATTATATGGCATGAATACATATAAGATTCGATGCCAACGAAGGAAAATTATTAATAGATGCTTAAAAATACTATGTGGTAAGTAAACATATAAAGTCATTAAAATATAAAGCATTCTATGCTTTTTAAAATATAATGTTTTATTAAAACATTTAAAGGCCATGTAAATCATGAAAGGCTAAAATAAAGCTTTCTATTGTAAATCCCAGGATGGAATGGGATAATTTTTAATCTCATCAAAATTGGTCATGGGATAATTATGAATATTATTTAAATTGTTAAAGGGATAATCATCCAAGCCCACCTTTTGTGGACCCATAACCCTATATAAAGGGTCTGGGGGTTCATTTGAAAACATAATCAAAGTGTCAAACATAATAGAGTGTGAAGAACATAATAGAAGAGCCGAATCACAAAGATATAAAGAACCAAAGAGCTGAGAGCCAAGTGCCAAGTGCCAAGAGTTAGAGCCAGAGCTGAGAGTCGAAAGCTGAAAGCCAAAAGCCAAAGCTAGTTGCCAAAGCTAGAGCTAGTGGACATTAAAATATTTATTTACAGATCAAGAACCCCTAATAGGGATAATTTATGTACAAAGTAATTTTTTCATCAATAATCGATCAGTTCCACCTTTGAGTAGGACCCAAAGATGTATCCTAGATCAGGTGAACTCCATTATCAAACCTGATTTGCATATTGTCTTTGTGGTTCATGATTTTGGTTGATTATTAGTTTTTTTTAATGCATATTTAATTATTATGCTAATTTTAAGTTAAATTATGAGAAATTAAGAATTTTTAAAACATCCATAAAAATAGAGCATTGTAGTTTTGGATACTACTTGTTTATGGATCAACTATTGAGCTCAAAGATGTTAGCACACCTAATAATGATTCAATTACACAATCTAAAGTGAATTAAAGATATTTTATGATCCATTTCCAAAATATGTGCAATAAGAAACCAATACTAATATTGAGTTACATATGACTTAAAATGCATGTATTATATCACTAATATCATGTTTTATAAATCTTTTCATAATATGTATTTAACACTTTACAAATTCAGTTTTTTTTGTGCATGGAAAATAGGTATTGATTGGATCCCTCAGGTGAGATGATGACTTGAGTGTGATGCATAATGTTTGAGCCAGATCTTATATATATGTTGATTACTATGATGGTTAAAGTGACTTGGATCAGGGGGAGATGGATGACCCAAAATCCAAGAACTAGAACCAAAAGCCTTCATATATTTAACATAGTGAATAATATTTAAAGTTGTAAATAGAATGACAACTAGTTGATATAGTTGGAGGGAAAACACAAAGATGCATATCATCCTTTGACTTCCTATGCTCCTAAAGTGAAGGAAGCTCATTTTATTTATGTAATTATTGGTACACTTAAAAATGTAAAAATATGAAAACCTATAATCATATTTAATGATAGTGAAATTATTAATGATGATTATATGCACCATCTATAATTTCATTGACTCGCATCCTATACATAGTGTTATGGTGGATAAAAAATCAAGTGAAAAAATATACACTATGACATTGTTTACTAGTCTTGGGTACACACAAAGAGTCTTGATTGGTATAATGAATATATTAAAATATTTCCATGGAAAATAATAAAACCCTATTAAAGGTATTGTGTCACCACTTATTGTATGGATATATCTATTACTAATTGATTCTTAATTTTTACCAACACCAATGTGTTCAACATGCTATTAGGATCACCATAAATACATAAGATACATTAAGTCCCATATTGATTGTGTGTGTGTGTGTGTGTGTGTGTGTGTGTGTGTGTGTGTGTGTGTGTGTGTGTGTGTGTGTGTTTGTGTGTGTGTGTGTGCGCACACACGCGCTTGCTTGTGTGTGTGCATGTGCGTGCGTGCGTGTGTGCATGCGTGTGTGTGTGCGTGTGTGTGTGTGTGTGTGTGTGTGTGTGTGTGTGTGTGTGTGTGTGTGTGTGTGTGTGTGTGTGTGTGTGTGTGTGTGTGTGTGTGTGTGTGTGTGTGTGTGTGTGTGTGTGTGTGTGTGTGTGTGTGTGTGTGTGTGTGTACGTGTGTGTGTGCTTGAATTATATCCATAACAACATAGTGTTTAAAATTTTTAGTGTTGCATATGAGTACCCCATCTATCCTGAGATAATTCCTCATACACTTCCACAACACATTATACAACCTACACAAGTTAAACTTCCAAAAATAAATTTTAAATAAGTGATTAATTTTCTTGGATGACCAATTATATAACATTATTTAAATACACAATCTATTTCATTTCAACATACATTACCTATTATGTCATGTATAATGATAATGTCAAAGGATCCTGGTAAGCATGTTCCATAAAGAACACCAAAGCATTATCCTAACATAAAATTGATTCAAAATGTTATTATGAATATTAGATATACACAACACATACATGATTATATCAACTATGATGATGAAACTAGATATTATATAGATCATGAGCACTTCTCTGATTCATGTAATGATATATGTTTTACTCCTCACTCACAATGTGTGAAATTCACACCAATTTATATAATGTCTATACTTGTGCATACCATTGATGGGATCATTGGTTGGATCAAACATAGTCCAATAAAATATTTAGAAAAACACATGTTCATGTGCACACACCCATACACATATTTAAAAAAATATAAACCCTAAACCTATGAATGACATGTTTTTTTGGTAAAACTGTATAGTTCATTCATTTTATTCATCCATACATGGTGATTTAAATATCCATTTTATATGTAGATTTATTTCATGGTATACATGATTTATATGTTTGATAATCATGTTAAATATTATACATGGACAAAAAAATGTGTGACATTGATCACACCCATAGGAAACCCTTATATAATTGGGGTAGGCCTATACTAGGGGCATCTTCGTACACTTCTCAAGTTATATCTTTCTATGATGTTCCATTTATCATATTGAGATAATTAGATTATTTATACATAACTTTACATTGTTCATACTTTCTAGAGTGTTATTTCCTATGGATATTTTACTTTTTTATACTAGATGATGAAATTGATTGATTAATTGGACTAATATTTCTTGCTTCGTAAGTGATTGATATTGATGATTGTGACATTTATTGATCACTGATGTGTGCTATATTGATTATTTTTCAGTTATATTGATTGTGTTTTGTCCCATAATATGTCAGTTTTTTCAGAGGATCCTTAATTCCATGTCATGTTTGTATCATTTTAGATTCATGTCATATCTTGTATGCTTATGTGCTTCTTGATGATGATATTTTGTGTGTGTGAGTATATGTATATATATATATATATATATATATATATATATATATATATATATATATATATATATATATATATATATATGGAAAAACATTATTATTACTATGAGCTTGGTTCCATGATTTCTATCATACATATTTCTATTATATATAATCTATTGATGTTTCCATGATTTCCATCATGCATCTATTATGATTCTTATCACTACATGCTTAATTTATATATCTAGTTGATAATTACACTTGTATGACCATTTCCTTATATTTCATGTTTCATATGTGCTTGAAATGATAAAAAAATTATTAGAACATATCTTAAATCATGTTTCTATATGTAATTTACATGATTATACTTTTATATATATCACATGATACACACAACTCTTTCTTTTGAGATGAGTGATTTGCATGGTTCATTCCTCATATCAAAGGGGGCTATGTAATGGGATTTTTTAGGAGATTCAAGTTATGAAAGATAAATATTATATATTTTGAGACATATTATATGATTTAGATGGGTTAGATGAGTATATTGAGACACATTACACAATTCAGATGGGTTAGATTTAGTATATTGATACATATTTGGGCATATTACAATATTGTGAGAAATAATTGAGACATTCTATGACATTTTTATAGACATATGATGTCATTTTATATTAATTTTAGAGATATATGAATCATATTTGGGCATGTAATTTGTTCATTCAAACACTATTCTATTTTATATTTTTAGGATTAGTGGGAAACAATGATACTAGGTGAGCACTTTATGTCTATATTTGTATGGATCCATTGGTCCTCTTATATATTGTTTGGATTAATTTAGTGGTGAGAATAAATATAGCATATTTAAAAGATATTAAGGTATGAATGACGTAAGAAAATTAACAATAAAATAAAAATAAAAAATAAACCATAAAACTCTATGAATGAGACAAAAAGGATATAATCTTATTCAATAAAATGGTTTGCTTGTTCTTTCCCATACAATTGCCTATAAAGGCTTTTCAACTTCCTTCCCAACTCTTATATTCTAATGACTCTTTTATTACATTTTGTCATATCATATATCTATTTTTTCCTTCTATTACAAATAATGATAAATAATAATAAATATCATTTCCCTTTACCCTTGCTAACACTCACCTGGACTTAAAGAAGTGTCTCATCTTGAAACACACAAAGGGCCTAAAAATTCAAGATTTTACAATTCTAATCCATTAAAAATACATTTTAGAAACTAAATTACTCCTAATCCTACTCTCCATGGACTCTCATGTTAGATCCTCTCATGTTAGATCTCCATTACCTTATACATTAAATACTTTAAATACCCTCAATTACATTTGTAATTTTACAAAGTTTATAAATACTCTCTCTTTTGTGTCAGATCTTAAACTTTTCCTTACACACATCAAAAATTAAAACAAGGGTATTTTTTTTCTTATCTAATATTATTATTCTCTATTTTCGATTCAAACTTGATATCAATATTCTTAGTGACATAATTATCAGCTAAGTAATTATCCTATCAACTATCAAACTTGCTATCTATTGCATAATTATCCTTGATCCATCTATGATAAGAATAAAAGCTATATGTTATTTAACTTCCACTTTGTATCCTTCTAATGTAACATTTTATAATAATTGTTTTCACTCATAATCATTATTATTATTCATTCATGGGATTCGCTAAAGCCTTCCATAAAAGATTTAATACAATCAAAGGCAAAAAGAATAACTAAAATGCCACATGAATATTGAG
>JARHVA010001610.1:100000-130000 GCA_037957365.1 Torreya grandis
AAAACATACATAAAACACACATGAGACACGTAAAGTAGGCCAAAGGGCCAAAATACAAGGGGCATGGGTACTGTTGACATTATGTATTGTACCCTTGAAATAAGGATGAGCTTCTCTCTTCCACATGGCACAATAGAGACTCTCCTCTTGATGTGGGTCTGGCAAAATTGAGGAGAGAATATCTAGATAAGGGCTAGCTCCCTTTGATGAATCTATGAAGCCTTTTACTACTACTACTAATGATGAGGGGGTGAAAAGGGAGAAGGATATAATTGAAATAAAACCTATCTAAATGGTGATGCACCAAAATGATTTTCATCTACTCAGCTTTGACATACACTTTGCACCCAAAATAAGATGATATACACTTCATTTGACATGAGAAACTCTTCTGCATTGGTGTTTCAATAGGGGGTCCTCTGGAGATATAGGGAGGAAGAACCACCAGAGGCATTCTAAGACACACTATGGCATTCTATTCACATGCACCTATACTCTACTGTGAACACTTCATACTAACCTACAAAAGAAGAAACTCATAATACACTAAACATGCTGGAATCATTATGTGAAATCATGAAAGAAAATGACTTAACACAAGACAAAACCATAGACATATGTAAAAGTGCAAACTCAAATAGAGGTAAAAATGTTATGTCTTGATTCAAGGTAACTTCTTGTAGGGCTTCACCATACAATATGAGAGATATCCTCTCAACTGAGAGGTTACAATATATATATATATATATAATGAAGGAAAAGACTTTGGCACTTTCTTGAATAAGTGGCCCATGCTGCATTAAATACATTGGAAAGAGGAAATTTTCTCATGCTGGTGTCATCCTTCTAGAAACACCCTAAAATAACCATGTTATAGATGTTGTAGGTCTTGACTTTATTGCTTAACCCATATTAAATATCACTATGAAATTATGGGCCGTATTAAATGTCACTATAAAAGCAAGGGTCACTGCAAATATCTTCCTGTGCTGATGTTTATTGTGCCACCTAGACTAATTAATTTGTGTTTATGCTTCACTAGGTGCATCTTTTGGAACATTCCAAATGTTTTCATATGTGTGCGTGGCCGTGTTCTAGATTCTTTATTTTGTTCCCTCTTTCCTTGTTATTTCTTGTCTCTTTTTGGTGATTTTGAGCTCTTTTCTTAGCTAATGCATCCCATCAATATTGATATCTATGGGCCTGTCACTATTTAAAAACCAATGGCTATTTTTTTGCCTTGAATTTAACATTCACATGCCCATCACCAGACATTTGAAATCTAATGGCTAGTTTACTATGTTAAGATTGACATGCTCAAGCCCATCATCCCTTTGGTAATTTCTTCAACCTTTTGTATTCCTTCAGCCCTTTGCAATTGCACCTTCTTGAAGGGAAGGTGTCCCTTCAAAGTAGCATTGCTATGTATTTAATGCAGCATGGGCCACTTATTCAAGAAAGTGCCAAAGTCTTTTCCTTCATGATATATATATATATATATATATATATATATATATATATATATATATATATATATATATATATATATATATATATATATATATATATATATATATATATATATATCATGAAGGAAAAGACTTTGGCACTTTCTTGAATAAGTGGTCCATGCTACATTAAATACATTGGAAAGAGGAAATTTTCTTATGCTAGTGTCATCCTTCTAGAAACACCCTAAAATAACCATGTTGTAGATGTTGTAGGTCTTGACTTTACTGCTTAACCCGTATTAAATATCACTACAAAAGTATGGGCCGTATTAAATGTCACTATAAAAGCATGGGTCACTGAAAATATCTTCCTGTGCCGATGCTTTTTGTGCCACCTAGACTAATTAATTTGTGTCTATGCTTCACTAGGTGCATCTTTTGGAACATTCCAAATGTTTTCATATGTGTGTGTGGCTGTGTTCTAGATTCTCTATTTTGTTCCCTCTTTCCTTGTTATTTCTTGTCTCTTTTTGGTGATTTTGAGCTCTTTTCTTAGCTGATGCATCCCATCAATATTGATATCTATGGGCCTGTCACTATTCAAAAACTAATGGCTATTTTTTTGCCTTGAATTTAACATTCACATGCTCATCACCAGACATTTGAACTCTACTAGCTAGTTTACTAAGTTAAGATTGACATGCTCAAGCCCATCATCCCTTTAGTAATTTCTTCAACCTTTTGTATGCCTTTAGCCCTTTGAAATTACACCTTATTGAATGGAAGGTGTCCCTTCAAAGCTTGGAAAAGGTTCTTTTTTGGTCACTGAGAGCCCTCTACAAGGCCACCTACCCTTCGGGCTCCCTTGGTCATCTCAATTCCTTCAAAGAAAACATCTGAAGGAATTCCTTCAGACATTTTTCTTGAAAGAAAACCTACCTTCAGAGTCTCAACCCTTCCATTTGTGTTTTTATTCAAAAAAATGTCTGAAGGAATTCCCTCAGGCATTTTGTCTGACGGAAATGTCCCTTTGGTTTCTCCCTTGGATTTTCTTCGGACAATTTTTTTGAAGAAATCCCTTGGTTCTGCCTTGTCACTTTTATGAAGGAAACTTTCCTTTCAGGTCTTCTTCCTTTCTCTCTCTTGCAAACGTGCTTTGAAATGTGTTCTTACCCTCCGTAAGGCACCTTAGGCCCAAAGTGTCCTTTGTATCTTTGTGAAATGTCTCATTTATCACCTTCTTACCCTCCACAAGGGCACTTGACCTTTGGAGTCTTTGTAAAAGACTTGCATTTATTTTAAATGGCCCATTTTTTTGCCAAAAAGGCTTGTCTAAGGCAATTTGCTGAAGCAAAATGAGCCTTCGTATCAACCCAAAAACTTGTAGGACTCAAATCACTCAACTCTTTCATAGAACATGCCTTTGACAAAGGGAAAAAAAGATAATTGCAGTAAGGAGAAGATATTAGAGATTGACTAATCAGTCCCCCAAAGAAACTTCAAAAAGGAGACCAATTTTTTGGGCCTATAGGACCAAAATTTGGTCAACATGCACATGTCACTAAATTTGAGAAATCAATGCATATAAGGACATGTTCAAATTTCCACATATGCAAGCAATAATCAAGTTATCTTAGATCCACATAGAAAGACATGTTGAAATGTTTGCATACACAATCAAGAAAACACACACAAAGACATGGGAACATGTTCAAAGCATACATACCATGAAAAGAGGAGGCATATATCTAAATATCAATGGCATATTCAAATTCCATTGAATATAATAAGCATAAAGATACAATCAAATCTAAACTATGAAAGCTATAAATGAAAGTAAGCATGAACATGTAATACAAATCTATGTAAGATCCAAGAGGTACATATGTTGAGTCTAAAGTAGTAATAGCTGGTAAAAAATCTAATTAAGTGTAGCATGATCAATATCAAGATATAAAAATGCTAAATCAGTGATGTAGATTTTAGAAAGATGTAACCTGGTTATCAAAACTATGTATTATTTCCCTAAAATAGGTGAATGTGTCAAATGAAGAACCCATGTATTTGTGTATATCCCCCTAGTGGGTAAATGATAGAAAATGTGGATCAATGGAGTGGACCTCAATCTTATAGAAATCTACAAGTACTCAAAAAGAACAAGGGAAGCATATATATATGATAAAAACTAACTATACTAAGATAGCTAACATATGTAATGTCTGAAAAATATAAGAAGTGTAAACATGTAAATTCATACAATTTGTAATTTTGTATTTATTGAGTAAATATTTGATTTTTTTTGTGTTTTTTTGAAATTTTTTATTCTTTTTATATTTTATTGATATAATTTATGTACAAGTAACATAAAAATGAAACTATGTACATGGAGAAAGGAAGAATGAAAGTATGTACAAGTAGGGAGGAACAATACTAACCGATGAGTCTCATGGGAGACTCACTATCACTTAGCCTATGTAAAAAATAAGAATGGTAATGTCTCATGCAGTTTGAATGTTATGATAGAGTTAAATGGTGTTGTAGTATGAATCTAGGTATTTTTCATAGTTGAAATCATAATAATCATAATAACCTAGAATGCTAGAGGAAATTGCCTCATATTGTAGAGTTGACCTTTCTGAATTGTGATTTGGAATATTGATTGTAATTATCCCTTTAAAACTGATGTGGAGGCTCTTTTTATAGAAAGCTTTTTTTGAGAATCTGATTAGCTTAGCATGATTTTGACTTCACAATTTAAGTTCTTTCTCCTTTTGTAACATTTCTTATGTATCTAGACTTTTTGCCTCAATAAATTATATTTGTGAATGATTTTCCATAGGATGTTCAATAAATCCCAAACCTTGTTGACCGACATTATCAAATGCTAGAATAAGAGAAGTGATGCCTTGGGAATGCTTGCCCAAACCTTGACCATGATAATCAAATTGTTTTATATATTTTTGACCAAACCCAAACTTCTTTAAAAGTTGAGCCTCATTTTATATATGTATATTTTCATATCTTACTTGATTTACCTATGCTTGTTTTATTATTTCTTAATCTGATTATTATTTGTGAACTTTTTATTTTTCTAATTTATGCTTTGGTAACCAATTTTGTACTATTTCTAAATTTGACCCTTTTTGAATTTATAGATGTGTCATTATATGTTTTTTTGATGATGTGTCATTTTTTGATTCATCTATATCCATTATCTATTGTATTTTTCTTTTGAATTCTAAACATGAATCAATGTGGTGTCCATGTATTCTATGATATGCACAATAATATCTGGATCTCCTCACTAGGCATAAAGGAGGTAGGTTGATCAAATTAGATTTAATCATTTACCCTAATATCTCAATTCAACTCTTATTTGACCCTTGTAAGATTTTTGAATCATTCATAATAGATGCATTGTGTTTTAATTTATGATTTGGATATGAAAGAGTGTTAGGCACAACTTTGCTAGGTGTATATGCATATACATGGTTTACTTTAGCATATTTTGAAGATTGTGTACATGTAATGTGATTTGCCAATAATTTGATCTTTTCATTTAATAATTGATTTTGATTCTATAATTCTAATATTATCTTGCTCATATTGATAATTTGATCCGTTAAAGTCTCATAAGTGTAAACCCTTATTGCTTTTGATTGAACATGTAGGCACACATCCTATATGGGAGAGGTGTAGATAGGTTACGTATGGGCATTAGTAACAATAGTATAGGATGATTCATCTCATAGAGGAGTGATAGCATAGACCTAGTTAGAGGGAATGTAGATATCACCATCATTGAGATGAGTAGGAGGAGATTATTTCTTGTGCATAAGATATGACATTGAAAATTGAAACATAGCTTTTAGCTTATGTGTTAAATCCTCTATGTGTGTAAGTTTTGGCTTGTTAATGGAATTCCACATAAGAGAAAGATAACATGTTATGAAATATGATATATATTTTAATTGATTTAAATCATCATGTAGATATGTATTTATGTCATTTCTGAATTCATTCCAAATGAGAGGAAACAAGTATGCACAAGAAGATAGAAAAATTTGTATTAAAAGGTGATAAACTTCATTTATCATTATTATCATGATTATATGAAATACAAATCAGATAATACATCGATTTAATCTGAGTTTGGCTCTTAGAAGGCTAGAAACATAAACCCTAGGGTTTTTTAGGGTTAGGGTTTGAATAATATTCAAAGTAAGTAAAGTTCACTAATTTTTTTTACCTTTTAGGACTTATATGAATGTAAATAGTATGTTGTTAAAGAATTGAGTATAGTAAATTAGGGTAGAAATATTTAGTAAATACAACCACTAATTTGTTATAGAATTTGACTAATTTTGACCTTTCTAAAAATAGAAATAAATAATGCAAATAAAAACTTAAATGGAAAATGACTAAGATAGATGATCTACAAGTTCAAAACTGAGGTATTAGTTTGAGTGTTGAAAATAAGATCTAATTATCAAAACCCCTCCTAGATAGTAGCTCCTTAATTGGATAGTAGCACCATGTGGTGATAGTGTCCCTATTTTAATGGTAGTGTCCTTTATGCAAGACTATCTTAAGCTTTTAGGTACACTTGTGTATGGATTTTTAATGGTTGTTATTTCATGTACAAGTTTTTAAACCATATAGATGTCCTATTTTAACAAAATTTAAGAGCAAACACTAATCCTCCATGTTGTTAGGTCATACAATTGATACAATAAGAAAAGTGTGTTTGTTATTAGGGTAGGCTAGACATCCTCAACACCCTATTATCATGAGATTTGATTACATTCCAATACTCTAAAGAGGTATCAAGCTCAATGTAGTTCTCCCTAACTAAGTGTTGGTGCAAGTGCAATTGAAGCTAGTATGATAGTTGACTTGAGTGCTTTGAATGTGCTTTAGACCAGAAATCTAAGTAATTTGAGCTTAGTGATTTTTTAGATCATAGTATCCATAAGTAGGGAAGAATAAGGATTTATAACCTTAATTATGTATAACTTGTTTAGATTTTTCATATGTAATTTGCATCCAATTTTCATATATTGGTTAGAGGTATTTATGTATATATATTATTTTGGTACTTATGTAGGTGCTAAAAGAGGTTTAGGATGACCCTAGGAGATCTAAGATTTGAAAATATATTTTTTTGTGGAAAAAATAGGGAAAAGACAATAACACCAATATTAGAACACTAGTCCCATGTGGTGCTACTATCCCTATTATGGTGACAGAGTTTAAATGGTAGAACCCTAAGCATGAAGGGCTAGGATGAAAGAATAAGAATCTATGATTACTTTAGGGATGAATAGGGATTATTGTGGCCCATAAAAAGGTTAGATAAGTGTGAAAATAAGCTCTATGATAGGTGTATGTCTAATCTAGGGGTAAGTGGTCTCAAGTATCACTCTTAGCACTCAGTTTCACTTTTAGGTGATTACAATTACAAATAATGACAAATAATACTAAATATTATGTCCCTTTACCCTTGATAACATATATAAACTTGTTTTTGGGTTAAAAATTTACATGTGAACCTATTTAAGGGTTCCACTTTTACATATGACCTTATTTAGGGGTTCTAATTTCATACCCAAACCTATTTTAGGGTTCACTTTGACATTTAACTTGATTTTATGGTTCCACAAAATAGTTACCATGATATTTATACAATTTTGGTTGAGGTTACTACACTTTTAATTTTCAATCACTCCTTTTGTAGTAGTAGTTTGGGTATTTACACTCCTCAACTCATTTTTTTTGTGGTTGAATCTCCTTAGGGCATGATCACCCCATGGTATTCTCCAAAAAAATTCCACAAGTGGAAGCTTGGTTCACATGACATTATATTTATTCATTTCTTATATTTTATATTTCAATTAGTTCAAAGATTCATATTATTTCATATGTATTTTCATGAGAATACATTTATATATACATGTTTTCTTTCAAGTTTTACATGGATAAAATGGGACATTCTAGTCACAATTATCAATACCATGTGCAGTAATCATAGATACCAAATTTGTTATTTTATTATTTTGATTTATAATTTTTAATACTATATTAAAATTTGAGAATTTTTAGACACCTAAGCTTTCTATTAGACATTATGACAACATCAACCTTGACATACCTTGACATACTTGGACATTTTTCATGCATTTAACTCTTAGATCACACTTTCCCTCTATATGTCTATTTTAACCACATGTATTTTCCAAATACACATTTAAATATTGGCTTAGTTTATGTAAGAACATATTATAATTTTAAATATACATTTTCCATATCTCATATACATAATTTACACTTTCATGACACTATCAATAATCCTAGACTGTGTTGATTACCTTAGGGGTCTACCTCTATCAACAATGTCTATGAACACTCATTTTTTTTATTAAATTGGGAGGTATCTCTTACATCAACCTAGACACCTTCCATGCATAAATAATAATAGTAATTAATTAATATTTATATTTAAATACAAATCATTATTAATGTTATTCTTACTTGGTATGACTTGGTCACAACTTATAAATTACTTAAAAACATGAGGAATCAACTAAGACTCTCTTGGAAAATTTATACAAGGTATACACATATTAAAATATTAAATGAGAATACATAGATCAATCCATAGAGCTAAGTTTGAATACACAAAGTCAAAATTGCATGTCAAAAGTTAAAGTGTTCTATTACATTCTTGATTGATCACAATGTTGCACACACACACATAAGTGGTCCATTTGCATGTGGTTTAATCTCTCTTTAGAGTATTATAAGGTATGAAATTCTCATCAATTAAACTAGATTGGTTGAGTTTGTCCAACTCAAAATACTAATCCATTTTAAAGGGCATCTTGTGGTCAAAAGTACAATTAGGGTTTTCACAGAAGGAAAAGTAAAATAAATATCATTAGATAGGAACAAAGGTGTGTGTACTAATACATTTATAGAGGTATTCAACCTCTATTTCAGGTCTTATTAGTTGATAAAATAATTACTAATCATTTTTATGGTATAAAAACACCTTTTATGAGTGAATAATAATTAGAATTAGCTAAGTAAAATAAAATCCTACCTCTTTGTGTTAAGACAACATTGAGCTTCATATTTAATATGAGAATAGATTGAATAATAGGGAAGGGATTCTAGTTACCTCTACCATAAGGTATTGAGGGAGGAGGAATAACATAAGTAATATATACCCTTTCCCTTCAAGTAGTAATCAAAATCATCTCAAATTTAAAATACATGCAATATGTATTACTAAGGAAAGCTAAGATTTTCTCATGTATAATATCATATTTAGTTTTATTGCAGCTGAGTTCAACCCATTTAATTGCATGAGATATAAATACATTGTATAATTTATGAAAAAACATGAAAATATTACATTCATAGCTTGGATTAAAAAATATAAACAATTAGCATCCATTGTATACATGTTAGGGTTTTAGTTATGTAAATAAGGGGAAATTGAAAATCAGATATAAAATTGAACCCCTAATAGGATATAAATCTAAAAACCTAAAAAAAAATTAAACCCTAATGTAAAAGGAAACCTAAGGTTTTTGTTGTTCAAATAATGATTGGGTGCACCAAAAAAAAATTACTTATTTAGGATCCGAGTGATATAAAATATTGTAAAATTATGCACTAATTAAATTATGTAAAATATGCCAATAAATAAATTAATATAAATTGAAATTTAAAATTAGCTATTACATCATTTCAATTTAGAATTTACAAAGAAAGAGGAGATTGATGTTCTTATTTTATTCCATTTTTTAGTCACTCATAAAAGGTGTATATGTATCTAAATATTCTTTATATCTACTTTGTCAATTGCTTAGACTTGAGATAAAGGCTAAAAACCTCTTTAGATGCTATTAATAGAGTCTAACCCCTACAATAGTTGGTAATGTTTAGAGGTTATCAATAGTGTCCTTGTATACAATAAATAAAGATAAATATATAGCCTATCTGACTTAATAAAATCTAAGATCATATAAGGTAATCAACTAGCATCCATTGTGATACATGTTTATATTTAGAGCATGAACAAATTAGATCCAATAAACCTAACCAAGGAATCTCTTACTACACAACACCAACATAGAGGTTTCTAAAACCTCTATGTAAATGAAACTATGTAATACCCTATCTAGGTCTAAGTACATAAAATAAAAGTAATCTAATTCTCACCAAAGATTTTGGCATAAAGGGGATGGTTAAACATAAATAAACATTCAAAGAATCATGTTAGGCAAATGAGAGCCTAGATCAACCAAAATGAACGATGGCAAGCAAATAAAACCCTATATATATACTATGTTTAAGAATAAAGGTAATCTAATCAAAGATTTATACATCCAAAACACATATTACGTATACAATATATATCTATCAAATGAAATAATAAAATTTAGGAATACTTACCTTGGGTGAACCTATCGATTCTCAATCTCTCCCTTGGCTAATGGTGTTTTATAAAAGGTTGTTATGGATTATAAGGATCACACTATAAAAATAAAATATAGGATAAAAGACTCTTACTTTACATCTAAGACATCCCACAAGACTATTAATATTTTATCCAAAGCAAACCCTAGGCAATGGTTCCTTCAAATGTAAGTTTAGTAGAATTGTAAACTGTAATGATGTGAAAATGAATGTTCCTCTCTATTGGATTGAAATGAGATTTGTATTTATAATAATGGATAAGACTTAACCTTTATGTAATTTCAAATCACAAAATAAGTTAGCTCGATCCCATTATTTATAAAAATTACTGTTAAAACTTGAATTAAGTCAGCCAAGCTGGCTAAGTTCTATAACATGTGTTTAATCCTTTCTAACAATATTAGTCTGACTGAATTAGTAAGAAAAGAGTGTACTTGATTAGGGGAAATTCTTAGGAAAATGTCTAAATGAGGCTTGGATTTCTTAGGGAGTTGGATAAGTAAGAGTTTTAATATTTTTAGGTAATGATAGAGTTGACCAATAATCCTGTGAAGCACCAATGGTATGTCCACCCCCTTTCCTAGTGTACCATTTAAGGCATGCATTCAAAAATATCAAAACTCAATAGGTTCTCACAAGAGAGAAAGTGTTAGTAAATGATAAAATTTATAAATATTGTGTGTATACATATGCCCCACTCAAAGCTCATCACATGTCATATAGGTATAACATGGGATGGTGCTTTGAGAAATAACATAGCAATAGATAATGTTGATCTAATTAATTGTAATAGAAATATGAAATAAATGAAATTAAATAATTAAGAAACTTGTACCTTCATTTACCTTCTTGTTGTTAAATAGGAGTTGTATGAGAATAAAATATATAATACCCTTCTCAAACTCTGTAGTGCTTTTACAATGATGTGACATTATTTGGTCTACCAATGTGTCAAGTGTGTCCTTGTGTATGACTTGTGATTTAGATGTCTTATGGTTTGTTATTGGTCTTGTTTTTGGCTACCTTGTTATTGTGATAGAAAACTAGGTTAGTTGCAACTCATGTAATATCATCTTGAGGTGTGTGTATTTAATGTCAATAATAATTTGTATTATCATTGATTGTGTCACTTATGCCTTACTAGGGGTTTTCATGTCAATGAGTCACTTTTGTTAGTTTTATCCATTAGAACATATTTATGTTAATTCAAAATGTTGTTTGAACCATCAAGTGTTATGTTACGTTGGTCTCAATTATTTGACTTGTATCCTTCTTAGTGTTTTGAAAATAAAACTTACTTTTAAAATAAAAATAATAACACAGTTATGATTGTGACTGAGCCCATGTAATATTTAATAAAGGGTGTAAATAAGATTTTATATTAATACATAATCATATAAATACATACATGCATTAAAATGGTATTTTTGTAAATAAGTAGATCAAATAAATAAATGTGCTTATTTATTCATAATTTTAAAGAAATAAATAATTGGTTTCAAAGATTACTATTTTCATAATTATATGTATTAATATAGTATTTATATATTAATCAAAGTTAAAATAACAATACTAATTTTGTAATAAATTTAATACATTCAATTACTTGATTTTATCAATATAATAATTAATTTTATCAAAGAAAAAAATAAAAATAATGATAAACACATTTATGAATTTTAAAAAAAAAGTGGCAATCTTAACTCTAAAAATAAAATAATAAAATAAGCACGGATTTTTCCACTAAAAATTTAACCTAATAGATAGATGATTCATTTTAAATATATTGTCAAGGGAGAAAAATAGGGGGGAGAAAGAAGAATGAAGCATGAAGATGGAGGAGGAAGGAATGGTCAAGGAAAATGAAACAAAAAGCTTCAATGAAATCTATGAGTTTTCCCAAACTAATGAACAAATTTGATATTGAATGAAAATAATGAATGTGTTTGAAAATGTTTTCTTGTTATTCTTCAAAAAAATAAATAAATAAAATAAAAAATATATTTATCTACAAACCTTAGACCTATAAAAATCTCCTGATTTACCTCCTAGAGTGAATATAATGAGTTTTTGTTTGTTTTTCCTATGTGTGTGTGTGTATTAAATAATACCAGGATATTCTTCTTTTGAAAAATTTATTTATTAGAAAAAAATTATATAGAAGAATTATGTTGATGTTTATTTTTTTTTTAATTATGAAATGGGGTGGCGAGGTGGGAGCAGGGAGGGCAATGCCATCCTAGCCCCTTCTCATAATAGGGAGAGGAGGGGGGTGGGCCAACCATCCCACACCACCCTTGGCATGGCCAAATCAATGGCCAAGGTTTCATCTAGGACTATGGCCCCATGGCCATTAACCACTGGCCAAATCTATTATTTTGTTATAAGAAAAATAATAATATAATGAAATTCTTATATTTGTTTTTCTTTTAAAACATAATAAAGTTCTCTCTCTCTCTCTCTCTCTCTCTCTCTCTCTCTCTCTCTACTCTCTCTCTCTCTCTCTCTCTCTCTCTCTCTCTCTCTCTCTCTCTCTCTCTCTCTCACACACACACACACACACACACACACACACACACACACACACACACACACACACACACACACACACACACACACACACACACACACACACAATTTAGTAAATAAATAAATAAATAATGAGTTTTTTTGGATCGATACTCAGGGAAAAAACATGACCCTATCCCATAAAGATATCACTCCAAAAATCAAAAGAAGCCTAGCTTAGCAGATTAACCATTAGGGCATATGTCTAACTAAAAACAAAAGTGACAAATGTTTGAAAGTTTTTTAAGAATTACTTTTAGACAAAAAAAACAAACTCAAAATTACTACTCCGCCATCATCCATCAACCATGATAACTCAAAGCCTTACAAGATAATTTGGAATGATGCGACCTTTCTTTCTATTTCTAAAAACTTTCCATTCTTATTGATTACTCAATTTGTTTGAGACCCACTTTTCCAAACCACCCACTTTTTCAGCATTACCTTTTTCTACTTTATTCTTATTGTTTAGGTCCCTTTCTCTCTTATTTCTAGATCCAACCATCTTAGAGTTTAGACAAGAAATCAAAGTTGGTTTTTTGCTAAGATTTGAATTTTTTTTTGAAAAATATTGCTATATTTCTAGAATACACTCCTTGATTGCCAATCAAAATCACTGAAAGAATCTCCTCTTTGTTCTCCTTTCCCCATGAAGAGACTAGTTTTGCCTTGGATTTGAGACATGAGGCTGAGACATGCCCCAATTGAAAGCAATTTCTACATCTCAAAGGTATCCTTTCAAAATCAATGGATTGAGACTAGTATCTCTATTTTAATTTTAATTTTATCTTCTCTTGTAAACCCTGAGAGATATCTAAACAAACCAACATTCTAGAAAAAGTCATTCAAGAAAAATTAAATGAAGAGGCATAAATTTACAGTAATTCCCCTAAAACTTTACCAATAACTATAAGCCTAGATTCATTTTAGAATTGAATAGGAATATATGGCAGCCTTACCCAAATTGAGTGAATGAAAATATTTTCAGTTAAAGGGTTAAAATCAAGAAACCATGGTTTCAATAAAAGAAGGTGATTGTCAAAATTCTAAGATTTAGCTTGAATAATCTTATTTCAGTCAATCAAATAATCAAAATTCACAATAAAAAATCCTTTTACACATGGATAAATTTACATATGACCTATTAAAAATGGTTGTTAGGAAATTGAAAGCCATTTATGTAGATCTGAAAGAGATGGACAAAACCTATCAAAGTGGCAGATCAAACCCCTCTCCAAAAACCATACTTCACTTTCAAAAATATCCTTCAGAGATTTACCTTTGAAATTGATCACTAAGGGTTTCATAACCCTTGATTGTTTAATATTTATGAAATTTGAGGATGCCCTAACCTCTAGATTTGACTTGGCTAGGGTCAACTGAAGGCCTCCCAAGATATCTTTACTCCTTTCTATTGTAGACTCAAAAAAATTTAAGTTTTAAATCTAGGAATAAATCAGTGGCTATGAATTTGGCTTGAAATCCTCTCCCTTAATTGACTCCAATCTTTGCCCTTGTTTTGCCTTAGCCTGATTGTCGAACCCTACAACTCGTAAAGACTTGAGCATCATCCCCTTTAGCATAGTTTCTCTTATGATAGTCATATCCACCACTATGATACACTAGTTGCAAGAGGAAGATCCCAAAGAAAAGCCACAAATTAACTAGAAAAGAGGTGAGGCAAGAATCACTAAAGCGCCAAGCCCTAAGCTCGATCACAAGTAGGCACCACTGAGAAGAGAGGATTTAAATAAATAATGACATTAGATGAGTGTCTATATATATTTAGGGATATAATCATATTTAAACTATCTATTTCAAATTATATTTTAATAATTTTATTCATAATTTAAATGATATTGTAATACATCTTATGATATGTTTTGTATATGGTATATATAGTGAAAATTTAGGAAAATTTGATTTATGTGGATGCTTATTTTTTTATTCATACTTGGAAAAATTCATAAATGTAAATAAATAAGCATATACAGGGGTATATTAAAAGTAATATTAATTATAATGAAAAAAATATACATAAATATGGATGTGTATAAAAAATATAAATATATAATTATTATAGTGAGTTGGCATAGGTGTGTAGTAGCCTATGCATTCATAAGGATGAAAGTTGAGCTTCATGTACACTTAACGAAGGATTTAATCTCAAAAAGTGATTATTTTTTAGTAAAATCAATCCTTTTCATGCACATTATGTACTTGGTATAGTTCAATGGAGTTGGAATAAATGTGTTCTTTTAGTGATACATCCATTTAGATTGTCAAATACACATATTCATATATATATATATATATATATATATATATATATATATATATATATATATATATATATATATATATTAGTGACAATTATTATTTGAGTGGAGATGTGTTAATCTATTTTGTTTTATTGAACACACCCATGGGATTCTTTGTATATGTTTCTTTATGCTCTTTAATAGGTGTATGATTAATTATCTCCTTAACTTGTATTGAGAAAATACTACGATTGAGTTTCGATTAGAAAACCTTATATATATTAATATTTTTAATCGGACCTTAGTAATTAATATTAGTACAATTATTTACAAAGGTAGTATTGTTCATGTCAGTGTGATTAGATTGTTTAACATTTTGTATTAGAATATTGTGTTATTATGGTAATAAAATTGTAATTATCTCCATTGATTGATGATGAACTTGGTTACCAATCAGATAGTTTTTGTCTTGATAAGATAAACCCTTATCATTATTTAATATTTAAATGATCACAAGTATTTTATGTTTTGTTTCTTAAATATTTATTTAATTTTCCTATTGATTTGGAAAAATTAAGTATTTAGGAGGGAGAAAGTCACTTGCTCATCTTTTGAGATGACCGTTTTCTATGTCATAATATAGGAAAAGGAGAATGAGTGAAATTTTCATAAAGATATTAGATATTATTATTATTATAGATGTTTGTAACTAAAGTTATTGTTTGTTATTAGTTTATCTTGAAATTGTGAGAAAGTTGTGGTAACCCTGATTATAAAGGATATAGATTTTGAATAGTTGTAACCAATTGTACTATTTTATTAGATTGTGCCCATGTTGGCTTGATTGGTTAGAGCATTAGTATAATTTTATAATACTCTCATTTTGAGTCATAAAAATAATACTTCTCGTGTTTCAAAAAATGATTTTTTAAATTATTGTAAACTTATTTTGACATTAATAGTTCTTAGAACCCTTGTAAAATTTGATACACTATAGGAAATGTTTGTTTAATCTTTAATCTGAATTATTGGCCTTTAGAACCCCATAACTTGAGGTCTAATATGGGTGATTGATAAATCAAAAAAATTAGTATTCAAGTATTAAAGTTTAATTGATATAGTCATGATTTTGTAACAAATTATTAATTTTAAAACATGCTTTTGTAACCAAAAGAACATATCTCTCACAAATAAAATTGAAATAACCATAGACTTATACTTCTAGATTTACCATACACTAAAAACAAGTAATATAAAAATAATGACATAAAATTTTACACAAGGATTTACCTTGAGAATGAAATAATGAATTGAATTCATTGATATTGGAAACATAACAATTAAAATAAGATAATTAATTTGAAAATAGGTTTAGGTTAGCCAATAACTAACTCAGATAAACAACTATTCTAGTCATTTTACATAAATGGAAATTTGAAACCTCTACCTCTATCCTAATACAATATGATTCATCAAATTGTATCAATCTATCTCATCTAGTTGTTCTTCAACAAAAACATTCTTCAAATAACTGTCAAAGTTAATCACTTGTTGATTTATTTAATTTTTAGAATCATCATACCAAAAAGAAGCTAGAGCATCTCAAATTTGGGGGTTGATAGTGTTTTATATTATTATTAAATTAACATAGGTAACCTGAAATAAACAAAACATGATTGTTTACAATTTTTAATAACTCCTTTCCAAATTAAATTTATACAAAAAAAATTCTATTGTTTTGATTTTTGTTTGCAAAGTCACTTTGGAAATAGGCTCAAATTAATAGAAAAATATGAAATTTTCTAAATTTTTTTTTTTTAATCTATAGAATTATATCATAAAATTAATATATATAACCATAAATGTTTTACCTCATTGCAATATCTTCTGGTGGATCCAACTCCAGAGGTATTTGATGATTTTTTACAACTGATTTCTTTTATAGCCTGTGAAGTTGTTTCAAATTTGAGTTATCAAAAATAGATATAATAATATTTAAGTGAAAATGGTGGTTTGTAGTAATTATTTTTAACTTTAAATTAATACAAAAACTTGGATTTAATAATTTTATATGTTTTTCCTATTTTTAGTGAATCTATTCCAAACCCAGTTTATTCAATAAATTGCTTAGCAGAACATTGTTTTGCATTAAAACTCATTTGAAATGTTGAGTTATTTTATTGTTTAAATTGGTGGAGATTGTTTTTGTAGGTTCCTAGTGGAAATTTGTGTAGACATTAAATTCCTAACACCATTGTGTTGAAATTATTAGTCTTACTCAAAATTATGCAACAATGCATAATTTGGGATAAAATCACTAAAACACACTAAATGGTTCGAGCTTGTCATATAAAAGTGTCAATTTAGGCTAATTTATCCCTGAATGGAGCAATGCATTTTATGTGATTATTAAATTTCTCAAATCATTTCGATTCAAAATGGAAAAAATATAATTTGATGCTTTGAACCACTCAATTCTTCTAATTTAGAAGCACACGACATGTGCATGTGTTATTTTATGTCAACAATGTCCTAAATGGGGTGTTGATCTATACGTAACTAACACCTTATTGTAATTATATTATAGTCAAATTATAACCTAGTAACTTGATATTTTGACCAGTTTGATTAAATGGGCAACCAATTTCCAAAGAGTTGTAGACGATTAATTAATCTCACTTAAGAAACTTAAACAAAATCAAAGGGTTAAGTGGAAAATCCATGGAAAGTCATTTTTAATATTTACATCATTAGATGACATCATTTGTGGGGTGGAATTCATAAGCCATAAATAGAATAAATATCTGGTATAAGCCCTCTCATGCCTCATTAATGCCTTATTTCTCTAAATATTAATGGGGATATTTATGGATTGAACATCCAAAATTAAATTGATTCATGGCCGCACATCGTGATCTCAATATGCATGGTCATGGTTGATTATGATCATTTCAAAAAATCTATAAATACAAGGCTTATCAATCATCTTTTCAATCTCTTTTGGTTTAAACTTATTATGAAAAATTATCTTCACAAGACATATTTGTGTAGTGTTATTATGCTTAATTTCCAATAGGATAGCTTCACTATTGGCATAACATTGGTCAATTTCATGAGCCTAGTTTCATTGGTACATTGAGAGATGATGGAATAGCAAGCCACTCATCATTGATAAAGACTTGGAGTCCCAAATCAAGAGGAAAATCATGTTTTGAGACACATTTGGAGAAGGGATGCTCTTGAGAAGGTTTGTTAGTATATTCCTTCTTTCAATAATTATTATTTTTTATTTTCAAAACCCCATGAAGGATTTGGCTTTGTGAGTTATGTTCTTTATGCTTATTTTGAGTTTTCTTGACTAATACATGATCTAACTCACTTTAGATTCCATTTTTACATTTTGGTATGCCCCGTGGGACATGCATCCCATATAATCAAGGAGACTAATTTGGCACTCTTAGATATTTTTAACCACACTTAAAATTCTCTAAAAATCATTTTTTTCTTCATTTTTTTTACATGTTTTTATTATTTTTGAAGACACATAGTTTACAAAGTGACATGCATTAGTTTATTCTAACCAACATCGGTCATGTCCTAACTGACATTGGTCCCTATGTGAAGGGGAGAACATGGTAGAAGGTATATTTTTAGGTTTTTATTTAAAACTTCTAGTGGCTATTCTATGTTTTAAATTTTGAATGTTCTCTATTTAATCTTTTTATTGCAGTAACCAAGAGGTTTTTGAGTTTTTATATGTGTTTGGGCTAACAACATTTTTTTTAAAACTATATTTTTCTTGCATTTTTAAAGGTAATCAATGTCAACTCATTATCGATCGGTATCAATTTTTTGTGAACCGACCAACATCAATTTTATTGTAACCAACATCAGTCCATATGTGGATTGATGTCGGTATCTATGTCAAAAAAATACAAATTTATTATCTAATTTGCTTTTGTACTTCAAGACAGACATAAACCCTCTAAAATTTGTAGGACATAAGATGGAAAAAGTGCCTAATTTGAATATGGTTAAGTCTTGAATACTTTCATTTGGTGCTTAAAAATAATCTAGGTGTTTTATACTTAAGATTATTTTTTAAAAGTTTTTTACAAGTTCGCAACTAAGGACAAAGGGCCAAACATTTCACAAACACTTCATTTGGTGCATTAAAATAAACATTCACAATTTTTTGTTTTATGCTAGATATTTTATACTTGTTTGTTTTTCATAAAATTAAATATGCAAGTATGCTCTCCCCCTATACCCTTTAGTGAAATCAGATGACCAAAAGCCCTCTTTCTTTGAATTTGTGCCTTGTCCGAAAGAGTGAAAAGAACATTGTTAAGGATCTCCCCAAATTCATATAGTTTGGGTGATGTAAACATAATCTTAAAAGTACTTGCACTTTATCTTTTATTTTTATGCAACTTGGATTGTGAGAGGGAGTTCACAGCCTCCTCACAAGTTATCTAGGGGTGTGTTTACCCAGGGTTTCATATCCCATCATCATACTAAACCCATTCTATGGTGGGGTATATAAATTAGGTCATATTTAATATGATTACCAAGGGGTTAAGTGGCTAACCTCTCCAATTGTAATGAAAACCTAAGTTAGGTTTGGCTAACCAAGGGATTCCACTAAGAATTACATGGATGAAATCAATATGCAAAGGAATAGACACTTGCATAATAAGTTAACAGGTATGAACTCAATTAACATGATGCATCTCTAGTGTTAACCACACTTGGAACTATATAGACATTCAAAAATTTAGTTATAGAATAACCCCACTTGTCATGGACATATTATTGATGCAGGGCAAGTGGCCCAAAGTTTCATGTTGCCATACAATCATGTGGGGGTGTAAAAACCATACTTATTCATGTGCTTTTATTTTTAGATTAATACTTAAAATCCTCCCAAGAGCATGTGTATATATATATATATATATATATATATATATATATATATATATATATATATATATATATATATATATATATATATATATATATATATATATATATATGAAATTCAATGGTACAATGCAACCTTGTTAGTTTTAAGACTTTGGACATTATACTTAATTGTATTTTGTCCATTTCTCCTTTACTTTCTTGGTCTTATTGAGTCTAAAACTTTTTTGAAACATAAAACACGTCAACCAAACACCTTTTTTATCCACCATTTTATTTGAACAATGAGGTATTACATTTACCAAATCCAAACCTCTTTTTTCCTTATTTAAATAATCATTTGAAACATTGTGTTTGTCTTTTCTAAACAATGTTGTTATGCTGTCCATTTGATTCTAGACTATTTTGAAAAAATCTCCAAGTCCTTCATTTTTAATTGAAATTTGGAATCTCACCTTTCTAAGTTCTAGGAAAATGTGCTAATTGATTTTCCCATTTGTAATTTATTTGAGTTAACTTGGGTATGATTTACCATCTGGGTTGAAGGCCATTATATAGATTCATCATCATTTTTTATCATTGTGAACTTAGTTTATCTTGTGTTTTCTCACGCTCTAAGTCCTAGAACCATTCTACTTCTTATTACCATGTGGTGGCATTGTGCTTCTCATTTGGTTTTAGATTTATACTTAAGAGTTTTTGTGTGTTTTCACATTTTGAACTTTTTAGTTCCCATTGTTACCTTCCTCATAAAAAAGACTTTCTTCTAATTTTTTAGTCACAACTCTTTGAAGTTGTACCTAAATTTTATAGTATTGACATATCTTTGACCTAAGTTTGTTGTGATATCTTTCACTTTAGGTTTCAGAGTTATCAATGATAGCTATATACTTTTGAGCTTTTGAATATACTATATTGATCCTTTGGGAAACATAGTTCCCCCACCTAGGAATATAAATTAAGGCCCTTATTATTTCATTAAACATTAGTGTCCTTTTTGATCTACAATATTATTATGAAGAATATTTTTGTGCCATAGATTGTGGAGACTGAAGGGCCAGGGTAGAGGAATGTTGTATTTGGGAGGTGGGGGATGAAGTAGAGGAGACTTTCCTGTAGAGGAGGGCATTGCCTTTCTTTGTAAAGGTTTATTTATTGAATGAACTAACTACTATGATGGGGATATTACTAAGGGATGTGATCCATGAGGATGAGAGGGCATGCCTCAATTGAATACCATGACTCCACCACCTCTATCAATTGATCTATCTTCTTTGGATCATCTACTACACTCACTCTTAATTCTTATCTCCTAGATGTAGTGAGTAATTCCACCACCAATATCAATACACTCCACAAACACCAATACTACTAAAAATAGTAATCTCAACACCAAATCTATCAACTTCCATTGTCACACCTGCTACTTCCCAACCATTATGTGATCATGATCATGAGCCAACACACTTAGCCATATGATAACACCACTTCTATGTGCAGCCAATCATGTTTCCATTGAGCCCATAAAAACACAAAAAGATTGATCTTTGGAGGGTTTAATAGATGGAGAAGTGATGATGGAAATGATGTCAAGGCTATTGATTCTAGAGTACAAATGTATGGAATAAAAAAATCTCAATGACCTTGCTACAAGGTCAAATTATGGTAGTGGTAAAGGCAAAAAATAAAACCAAATAAATATAAATCCTTCAAACTTAAATATAGATATCTGAAACATAGATATTTCAATTTCTCAAACCACAAATGCAAATCCTCATGGATATTGATGCCTTAAACTAGAATAAAATTAATCTTCTTTAGGATGTCAAGATCTAAAAAATAATACCAATGTTTTTAAAGCATATCCAAGGCCTTACTTAGATCTGAAATAACAAAAATATAATGCCTTGCAAGCATTCCAACATCTCCCACAAGAAAATAAGTAGATATGAAATAACAAAGAGACAATGCATGGAAATGTGATGCCAAAGTGAGAATAATTATCTCCTCCTTTTAAATGCCTTGAATATCTCTTTAGATGTTCTAACACCTTGCTTCTGCATCAAAACCTTACATGCCAAAATAAACTTATGCTTAAGGAGGTTAAATATGAATCTACTAATTCATATGTGAAATCCATTGTGGTCACTAGTTTGATGACACAAGAACATAAAAATTATCCATAACAAAGGCAAATCAAGACATTCTAAGGACAAAACCTAGGATCCATACAACATAGTTAATGGCCAAAACAAAATATAGATCTAAAACACATTATGAGGACAAATAAAAAATTGAGTTATGCTGAGTAATAGCTATTTGAAGGTGGTTCTAATACCAGTAAAGAGTTATCAAAACTCTTTTGCTAAATTTTTTCCAAGAGCTCATTACCACAACCATAAATGCTTCAACATAAAGAATAAAAACAATTGAACACATCAATTTTTATTCACAAAAGAATTGTAAAATATATGCAAAAGATTAAAAAAACATGTATATTACAATGTAAAACACCCTTGCTTAAGTAGACAAGGATAACCAAGATGCAAGCTAAACTAGGCAATGTGTAATAAATCCACACATAGGACAAAACTAAGAAAATGTTAAATAACCTAGTTAGATTCTAACAAGCATGAGTAATAAGATACTCTAACATCTAATAACGGAATGTGTATATATTTAGAAATATGATAACATTGATTATTTTAAAATCAAACTATTAGTAGTGGTTGCTCTAAGTTAGTATGCTTTAGTTAGTGTTTCATTATTCATTTTTATTAAGCATAAGCCATGGGTTTATAAAGAGGGCTTGTTTTATTATGTGTTAGTTATGGAATTTAGTTAACCCTAGTGTGTTGTTAGCCTTGTGAAAGTTGTTTTTTATATAATTTTATGGTACCTAGTATGGTTGGAGGCCTTACACTTTGAACAAAAGTGTTGTAAGTTTTAATCTTGTCCCCAAGTTATCTAGTTGAAACTTACATGTAACCTCAAGTGATTAATGAGTAAGTGTGTAGGTAGGGTCTTAATAGATTGATTTTGTGTCCCCCTCTTCATTATGAAGAATGAATGTACATTTCCTACTTATGAGATAATTAGTAAGTTATTTATTTTTATCTTGAGATGACCATTTGTGTTGAGATTATGGTTCACTTAGGTGTTCATTTTATCACGCAGTAGTGGTTGTAAGTTTGAGTATAGTTTTTGTAATATATATGATTACTCTATCTTAGACATGTTAATTGAAATTGAATAATGTTATATCCTTATGAACCAATTGTGATAGTTCAACTAATGAGAACTTTGTATTAGTGATATTACATGAGAGCTATCAACACATATTATTAATTTACATTAGAACAAAACAATCAGGATTAAAGAATAGTGTTATTTTAGGAAAGAATTTGAGTTAAGTGCAACCATTGAAAATGATGTATTATTTGATGAGAGACTTGTATATAAAATAATTTATAAACCTTGAGATAGTTGTCATATTTTTTGAAGTATTTTTGTCACTAGATACCAGGTATGAGGTTTAAACTTGGTATATTTTTACATAGTTATATTAACACTTGTTACTGGAAGGCATAGGGAGGATTACTATTGATTTTGTTTCTCCTACTTCTGGGAGGTAGTTGAGACTTACGTTATTACCTTTGTGAGGTAATCATGTTGCTCTTTTAGGAGATATATGGAGGATGATGTGATGTTTTATCCTACTTAAGGGAGGTAGTTGAGTTGCTTTTTTTCTCTCACCTCTAGGAAGTGATTGAGTTTTATTTGTTCCTTCTCCCCTCATATGACTTTTTATAGTCACATAGTTTGAGTAATGCGATATTTTTGATTTTTCATTGAGAACTAGCACTAATCCTTGAACATAAATTTGCATTTAATTTTTATTTTAGAGTTTTGAACATTTATAAATTATTTTATTGAACTTGAAGTAAATGGATTTACATTTGATTTCAATTAAATTAAATTTTGTTTATTTTCATGACCTGATAATTTTGACTTGGACCTGTTTTGTTTATTGGAGCCAACTTTTTTTTAACTTTATTTGTAAATTTATAAATCATTTTCCAATTTCATTAACTTATATAATTCTAAATTAACTATTTTGACATTTGATTATTTAAAATTATTATGGTATTTTGGTTTTTGACAATTTTTGGTTCATGTGTTTTCTATATATATGTTATAATGTATGTAGTGTGCACTCTGTGGGGAAGAAGAAGTATCTTTAAAAATTTATTAGGTTGAGATGGGAACCTATGTGAGATAGGTTCATGAAACCATCCTTTCCAACCATTAGATATGGTGTTGATTACACACACACACACACACACACACACACACACACACACACACACACACACACACACACACACACACACACACACACACACACACACACACACACGTGTGTGTGTGTGTGTGTGTGTGTGTGTGTGTGTGTGTGTGTGTGTGTGTGTGTGTGTGTGTATTATTACCAATTATTTGGGATGTCTAAGGAGGAAATAAGAAGGTTTTGGGAGGTCTAAGTAGTTGGGAGGTCTAATTAGTTTCTAGAAGTCTAAGGAGGTTTGGCGAGATGTTGTTGATGATGCAATTGATGGAGACTATTCTTACTTTTATACTAGTTTGTTTTTGAAATTGTTCCAACATTATATGCTTTCTTATATAACTTTGTCATTTTCATTATTTCTTGTTACACTATGGATATGATATTATCTTATGGTGGATCACTAATTATATTATTGTTAATGATATTGGCATTTTATAATTCTAGTTGGTAGTGAATATGATATATGGAAATTCTTCAGAGTTATGATATTTTATTCAGTAAGAAAAACATGGTTGTATGTTTTGGTTAATAGTTGACTCAGTATTACATAGCCAAGTAGTATTACAGTAATTATATTGATTCTGTGTTTTGACACTATCTTTCTTATTCCCATTGTACCATGAGATGGTACAAGGGCTATTTATAATAAGAAATTATGTTCTAACATATTAGAGTATTGATAGCAACATTTTAGTGTTATCACTTTTGATACCATTTGGAAAATAACTATATGAGTTTATATATAACGTTATGGTTCACTCAGTAGTGGATTATTACAATTAGGGAATGTGGTGGATTCCACTACATGATTTTATTTTGGAATTATCAAGGATGATGCCTTTTTCAAGGGGTGAATGTAATACCCTTCAAAAAAATTATAGTGCTTTCACAATGACGTGACATTATTTGGTTTATCAGTGTGTTGAGTGTCTCCTTGTGCATGAATTGTGAGTGAAATGTCTTATGGTTTGTGGTTAGTCTTATTTTTAGCTACTTTGTTGTGGTGATAGGATACCAGGTTAGTTTTGACTCATGTAGGACCAATTTGAGGTGTGTGTATTAAAGGTTAACAATAATTTGTATTATCACTTATTATGTTGCTTATGCCGTACTAAGCATTTTTTGTGTTGATGAGTCATTTTTTCAATTTTATCCATTGGCCCAGGTTTATGTTAATTCAAAACATTGCTTAAACTATAAAGTACTCATGTTATGTTAAGTTGGTCTTGATTATTTCATTTGTATCTTTCTTGGTGTTTTGACCATAAAACTTACTTTTAAAATAAGAATAATAACACAATTATGATTGTGACCGAGTCTAGATAATATTTAATAATGGGCATAAATAAGGTTTTATATTAATACATTATTATATAAATAAATGTATATTAAAATGATATTTTTTAAATAAATAGATTAAATAATTAATGTGTTTATTTATTCATAATTTGAAATAAATAAATAATTGGTTTAAAATATTACTATTCCCATAATTTTACATATTAATATATGCATTTATATATTAATAAAAGTTGAAATAACATTATTAGTTTTGTAATAAATTCAATACATTCAATTACTTGATTTTATAAATGTAATAATTAATTTTTTCAAAGTAAAAATAAAAATAATAACAAACCCATTTATGATTTTTTAAAAAGAAAAGTAGAAACCCTAACCCTAAAAATAAAATAATAAAATAAGCATGATTTTTTCCACTAAAAAGTTAGCCTAATAGAGAGAGGAGCTATTTTGGAGATTTTACAAAGGGACAAAAATTGATGGAGGGAGAATAAAGAATGAAGAATGAAGATGGAAGAGGAAGGAGTGGTGAAGGAAAATGAAGCAAGGAGCTTCACTAAAATCATGCAAGAGGTTTCTTTCTTCTTAAATATCTGAGTTTTTCTAAACTGATGAACAAATTTTATATTGAATGAAAACAATAAATGTGTTTGAAAATGTTTTGTTCTTATTCTTCAAATATATATGTATGTATTAAATAATATCAAGATATTCTTGTTTATATATATATATATATATATATATAATTATATTTAAAATATCTATTTTAAATTATATTTTATTCATTTTATTCATAATTTAAATGACACTTTTATACATCTTATGATATGTTTTATATATGGTAAATACTATAAAAATTTAGGAAAATATGAATTATGTGGATGTTTATTTTTTTATTCTTACTTGGACAAATTCATAAACATAAATACATAAGCATATATGAGGATATATTAATAGTAACATTAATTATAATAAAATAAATATAAATAAATATGGATGTCTAAAAAAAATATAAATATATAATTATTATAGTGAGTTGGCATAGGTGTGTAGTAGTTTAAGCATTCATAAGAATGCAAGTTGAGATTCATGTACACTTAACGATGGATTTAATCTCAGAAAGTGATTCTTTTTGTATAAAATCAATCCTTTTCATGCACATTATGTACTTGGTATAGTTTAATGAAGTTAGGATAAAGGGGTTCTTTTCGTGATAAATCAGTCTATTTCATTTTATTGAACACAGCCGTGGGATTCTTTGTATATGTTTTTTAACCAGGTCTTTAATAGGTGTATGATGGATTAGCTCCTTGACTTGTACTGAGAGAAAAATATGATTGAGTTTTGATTAGAAAACTTTATATATATATATATATATATATATATATATATATATATATATATATATATATATATGAAAGGGATCTTAGTAATTAATATTTGTACAATTCTTTTGTAAAGGTAGTATTATTTGTGTTAGTGTGATTTGATTGTTTAACATTTTATATTAGAATAGTATGTTATTATCGTAATAAAATTGTAATTATCTACATTGATTGATGATGAACTTGGTTACCAATCAGATAATTTTTGTCTTGATAAGATCAACCCTTATTGTTGCTTAATATGTAAGTTATCATAAATATATTATGTTTTGTTGCTTAAAACTTTATTTAATTTGCCTATTGATTTGGAAAAATGAAATATGTAGGAAGGAGAAGTCACTTGTTTAGCTTTTTAGTTGGTCCTTTGTTGTCTATGTCATAATGTAAGAAAAGGAGAAGAAATTCAATTTTCACAAAAATATTAAATATTAGTGTTATTATAGATGTTTATATAGAAATTTATTGTTTGGTATTAGTTTATCCCCAAATTCTGAGAAATTTGTGATAACCTAGATTATAGAGGATATTGGTTTTGAATCATTGTAACGACTTATAATATTTTAGTATATTATGCTCAGGTTGGCCTACTTGGTTAAAGCATTAGCATAATATTGTAATACTCTCATTTTGAGTTGTAAAAATAAAGCTTCTCATGTTTCAACACATGAATTTTGTAATTATATTGTAAAACTATTTTGACATTGCATAATTTTTAGAATCTTTATAAATTTTGATACACTATAGGAAATCTTTATTTAATCTTTAATCTGAATTATTGGACTTTAGAATTCTATGATTGTAGGTCTAATATGGGTTATTGTTAAATTTTAAAATTAAGTATTCAAGTAGTAAAATCAAATTGATATAGTCATGGTTTTGTAACAAATTATTATTTATAAAACATACTTTTGTAACCAAAAGGATATAATTTACACAAATAAAATTGGAAGAACCATAGGCTTATACATTTAGATTTATCATACACTCAAAACTAGTAATATAACAATAATGGTATAAAACATTATATAAAGATTTACCTTGAGCACAAAATCATGAATTTACTTTACTGATATTGGAAACATAATAATTAAAATAAGATAATTAAATTAAAAATCTGCTTAGACCAACTGATAACTAACTTGGATAAACAATTATTCTAGTCATTTTACATAAATGGAAATTTGAAACCTCTACCTCTATTCTAATATAATATGATTCATTTTACTTGTATCAATATACCTCATCTAGTTGTTCTTTCATAAAACCATTCTTGAGACAACTTTCAAAGTTAATCACTTGTTGATTTAATTATTTTTCATAATCTCTTTGGAATCACCCTACTAAAAATAAACTAAAATGATAGCATATCATATTTGGGGGTTTATAGAATTTTATCTTATGTTTAAATTAACATAGGTAACTTGAAATAACCAAAACATAATTGTTTAATATTTTTAATAACTCCTTTCCAAATTAAATTTATACAAAACATTTCCATTGTTTTGATTTATGTCTATAAAATTGCTTTGAAAATGGGCTCAAATAAATACAAGAACGTGAGATTTTATAAAGCTAAGATTTTTAGGCTCTATAATTATATCACAAAAATTAATATCTATAACCATAAATTTTATAACTCATTATGATACCTTATAGTGGATCCAAATTTAGAGGTATTTGATGATTTTTTTTATCTGATTTCTTTTACAACTTGCAAAGTCGTTTCAAATTTGAGTTATCAAAAATAACTATAATAATCTTTAAGTAAAATTGGTGGTTGGTAGTGATTATTTTTACCTTTGAATTAATACATAAACTTGGATTTAATTATTTTATATGTTTTTAATATTTTTAGTGAATCAATTTCGAACCTAATTTATTCAAAAAATTGCTTCGTAGAATATTTTTTTGTGTTAGAACCCGATTGAAATGCCAAGTTATTTTATCATTTAAATTAGTGTAAATCATTTTTTTAGGCTCTTAGTGCATCTAATAAAATATATAATAACTTCTAAAAATATTTTTCACCTCATGGGGGCATTTTATCCATCACAATTTCATAAGCAGTTTAACGAAATTATAAGTTGATTTTGAGGTGAGATAGTCAAATCTAGATGCATAGTTGTTTGGTAATTCCAATTTGAAATGAATGACTAACCTTGAATAGTATACTCATGGGTAGTACAATGATTTTATTTAAGGTTATGATAATTAAGAGTTTGGCTGCTTACGTAGTGTTATTGTGCTTACAAGTTGTAGTTGCAAAAAGTAAGGTGTCAAGAAATCATTGTTGGATCACATTCCATACAATTTGAGATGAGATTTAATTTTAGCTTTATTGGTTAAATATATACTTAATATCTCTTGAGTATAATTTTTAATGTAGTCTTTCACACTAATTTTGGTGTAGTCGACACAACTTAGTCACATCTAGCTTGTCAAATATTTTTATGATTTTTATTTTGCAAAATAGATGGAGAGCATCTACGTTGCATATGACCAAAATTGAGTGTGTTTGTATACATTTAAGGTTTCCTTAATTATGGATAAGGGATTATAATATACATGTATTTAATATGCACATTAATATGGTTGTGTTAATGTTTGAAGTGTTATTTTTGTGAAGTTAGTGTTGCACAAGAGAAAAAAAATAGTAGTGTTTTTTATGGGTTTTATTTGAGTGATATTTTGGGCATTTCATGATGCAAGAGGTGCCCAATGTGAAGAACAAGAGATGGAATTTGATATTTTTACAAAAATGTGTATAGTACCAAAAACTATCTACATTGTTAAGATTCTAAAACTTTTTCTAGTTTGTCAAAAGATTTATAGAAACAAAGTTATGAGTGAAATACAAAATTTATTGATGAATAATTGGAGTTTTTAAATTTTCAGATTGTACTATAAAAGACATAAATTATAATTCATTTGTGCATTTGAAATTATTGACTATCAGAGTTATCAGTATCCTAGTTAATTAGATAAAGAGAGTGTGATAAAGGTGTGATCTTGAGAAGGTGGATGCATCAGAGGACATATTATAGTTATTGTGTAGACAGTCTGGGTATGAGATGAATTTGATTCAAAATGTTAGTATTAAAGGATTAAAATTGATTAGATATGGAAAATTAGCTGTCGAGAGAAATCTATGTAATAGAATTTTCCCTAGAAAAAATTGTAATAAAATAAAAATTATAGGTTTAATGGGTAGGATCAAAATTTTGAAAAATTGGGTCTAAGACATTAATTATGAACAAATTAAAAATCAGCATGCCATT
>JARHVA010001610.1:135000-210000 GCA_037957365.1 Torreya grandis
GCTGAAGACCTAGTGTGGCAAGACACCTAGTAAGGCTAAATCGAGGATGATGATCAGTTTCCAAGGTAAAAATGATTGTATGAGAATAGTATGATGTCATATGAAATATATATAAGGTTTTAGGATAATTAAAAGAGGTTTCCAAGTGTCTTAAAGATCCAATTATGACTGGTGGTTCTAGACCTAACATGCATAGAGACCTAGTGAGGTTAAAATAGAGGGTCAAGTTAATTTTTTCAAGGTGAAAGAACATATGATATCATGGATCAAGGTATGAAAAAAATTTTTAATCATTTTTATGAATTATAAGGTCATGGATTGAAGTATAATTAAAAAAATTACGTTTTTAGGTCTCATGTGAATGCAAAGTGAAGGTTTCCAAGCCTAATAATGAATTTTAGGTGCTTATTGGCACATGTACTTTGTATGGTGTCTTGAGCTTTATGGAAGAGATGGACAAGGGTCCTAGATAAGTTTTAAAAGAATTATTTTTTTAAATACTTATACATCTTATCCATGTTGATTATATTGTTTGAAATTCATTGCAAATTGTGTAAATAGTGCTCTCAAAGTGACTTGTCTATGAGAATGAAGATAATGAAAGAGTGGGATTTAAGTTTGATTAGTTTGTTTCAAATTTTCTATTTGACCTCTATAAATTTGTGTTTTAATTTTATATAAGGATGTATTAGGATAATCCAAATGTATTGTAATTTCAAGGAAGTGTCTCTACAATTGGTCTAAGTCATGTTCACCATGACTTTCTCTTAAGCCAAGAATGATTGTTCTTGGTGTTGTAGGTGAGATAAAGAGTTTGAGACTCTATTAAAATGTCCAGTGCATAAAATGTAATTATTTATGTTCTTTTAATTTGAATTATATTTTCATGACTTATGGAAGTTGGAGAGACAGGTTTAGGTGTTAAGGTTTGGAATCCAAAATGGCTTAATAGACTGTGTATGCACAGTGTAAGAGAGAGATGAGAGATTGGTCTATAAGACCAATGATTATTATTAGAACATGTGATATATCCATTTTTTAATGATATGCAATACTAATATAAACTATTAATTGTGTGTGTGTGTGTGTGTGTGTGTGTGTGTGTGTGTGTGTGTGTGTGTGTGTGTGTGTGTGTGTGTGTGTGTGTGTGTGTGTGTGTGTGTGTGTGTGTGTGTGTGTGTGTGTGTGTGTGTGTGTGTGTGTGTGTGATTAATGTGTCCTTACAAGTGATAAATAAGAACTTCTATATGATTGTGTTTTTGGAGGCTATAGGTAGTTTGAGTAGTCATCTGGGAGTGATGAGTTTGAGGTCCTCTGACCTAAGTTGAAGAATTAAATGAATATTAATATGTTATTAAGATACCTAAGGATAATTTTAATTTAATTATGTTCATTTAAAGTGTTCAAAATAGTTTGGAGAGTCAAAATTTCTTGACTATACCTTGACTGTGTTTGACTGTTCTAAGTGGTCATTCTATAAGAGCTAGTTTGAGGCTTGTTGGCCTATTTAGTGAAGTAAAATTGATATGGTGATGAACATGAGGTCATTAATGTTTTATAAATTGTTTTTTTTTCATATTTTGGTATGTCAAAGTTAACTATATGCTTTAGTTTTGTAAGGCATATTTTTCTGGGTATGTGAAGGGTTAATGGCGAGTAGGCCTAATAGCTTGGTTCAAGGCGTGAATTAAATAAAATTTTGTTGGGAAAAAAATGATAGATTATTAGGATCCTATAAAATTTATATGTGAATTTTTAAATCATTTTAAGAGGCTTAATATGTTCAAATGGGTCTGAGTGGTAATGTGTGCATGGGTAGGCCTAATTGTTTTAGGTCTCATTAAGGCCTAATTGAAGATTGAGGTTAATGAGGTAAATAAAAAACAAAGGAGTGGATTTTTTCATGATGGTAACGTGTTATAGGTTACATTATAATAATTATCCATTTATTCAAAGGAATTTGGTTGACCAAAGGGTGATTTACAAATAAACTTGTATAAAGGCAAGGCTTAATAGGCCTAAATTGACTAGTTGAAAGGTTACGAATATATGCAAATGAGATAGGTATATGGACACCAGGTGAAGGTGTTTAAGACCATAATATAGGTCTTATGAATATTTCATTAATATTTAAATATTAATTTATATGTATTGATCAAGGTCATTTGACCTAGGGCTAGATAAGTGAGAAGGCCTAAGAGGCTATTTGAGTGAGATTGAAGGGTAAAGAGTGAAAGCAAAGGAGGTAATCATCAGTTGAATATTATAAATAGGTGTTATAAGGTGATCATATAATAGATGTGACTTGGTTTGTGCTAATTTACCTAGGGTTTTGGAGCCTCCTTGCAAGATAGAGCTTGCAGAAGATTAGTTGAGTGGGTATTCAACTAGGTAGGGGTTGGAGCTCCTTGTGAAGTTGGTGGTTCACTAAATTTTGGATCTTGACATTATAAGATTGTAGTACATATATATGATTCAATGGTTTTTATCCCCAAAGATGATTTCCCACATATATCTTATGTTCTCTTATGATATGCTTATAGGGTTGTTTATGTATGCTTTGATCTTTATGTGAATGAATGCTTCTTAGAATTATGAATGGAATTGTTAGACTTTTTTAAGAAACGAATTCACCCCCATTCTTAGTAGCTACTTTAAATAGTAATAGAAATGAAAACCCAAATTTAGGTTTTGTGTTAGTCAATATTGTGGAAGAGTAAAAGTATCATGTGATAAGATATGCCATGTATTATAGGGGAAATAAATATTCTTTTAGGAAGGTATAGTCCTATTTGAGGTCTTACACTAAAACTCACAAATGGATTACCAAGTGGTATTTATTTTTATGAAAAAGATAATTTTATTAAGAAGGCTTGGTTTTGTCTAAGGTTTTACACTACAACTAACAAAAATATTACCAAAGATGGATGAAAACAATTTTGTGAGGAAACCCTGGTCATATCCAAGGTCTTATATTACAACTCATAAGAGATTAATTGGAAGGGTATGATTAGCATAGTATTAATATGAATAAAGGGGATTTTTTTAGGAATTATATTATGGATATAGAGAATGAAAATCTTGAACATAGGAGTTGTAATGATCCTTAGTATAAATGAGACATACTAAGAAAGTGTGCAAGTGCTTAAGATTTTATTTGGACAACAAAGTCTTAAGATGCTCCTACTAGTACATGTAAATTAGTTGGCCAATGAGTTACATACATAGATCATCTCATGAAGGTTTTTTATATAAAAATTAAAATTGACCTATCTCCCCACAACATTCTCCCCATTTATCATGACCCTTTACAAATTCGTTGGTCTACAATGAAGATTAGGTAATTGCATGATAAATTAGGTTGGCACTAAATGTAAACAATGAGACCTCCTATCCTAGCCTACTAACCTACCCACACCCCTATATATCTTGGCTCTATTGTGAGTCCAATTTTGGATTTTGAACTTCAAATAAAATAGGAGATGTGCCAAAGAAATATCACAATTTTTGGTGTGATTTTGAATTTTAAATATTTATTTTTTCCTTTTGTTCATTGCCTTCTATTTTAATGTTTTGAATTTGAATTTTTATATATTTTTTTATTAATCTTCCATATATATATTCAAAAGAACTAAACATGAGTGATGTATTTTTACTAGCATAAACAAGGTTATACCTTGGTTACAAGAGAGAAGTACTTAAAACTTATGTTGGATTCAATAGTGTCTAGACTTGTCCACAAGTGAATATGCAATCTCAATAGTGTGCTTAATATGAGGGATATATAATGAAAAATTAGGATCGTGATAAATCCATGTAAATAAAGGTACAATGATGCATATGTTTCATAGCTGATCATAGAGAGAATAGGATAATGTACGGTGTGGTCTAAATTTCCAAGTCACATAAATAACTATATTATTCATTTTGCGAACATCCAAGTATTGAGAAATCATCCCAAGATAGGGGGAAAGAAAGTATGTAAAAATTATATAAAGGATTTATATTAAAGCATAAATTTTAAATTTATAAATGTTCAAAAGTTTTATAAATCAATAATCATAAATTGTAAGAGTAATAATATATATAAAGTAAATAAATAAATGTTAAATAGTGCATCACAAATGTTAAAATGATGTAAGAATATCAAAAATTAATCAAGTAGGAATGTGAGGCATAATATGCCATAGAAAAATAATGTGTTCATAAATAACGATAGATTTCATAGCATACATCATCAATAAAAAATTTTTAGGTCCTACTATAATTGAAATCTAGCTTTGAACATAGTCTCATCTATTTTGATTAAGAGACATGTAAGGAGTTTCTATCACATTGTCTCAATGGAGAATGTAGGGATGCCATGAGAAGAGGGTTGAATATATGGCATCTCTTATGATGGGTAATCAATGTGATAAATTTATTCCATAATGTGAGTGAAAGTATCTAATTTATAGGATGATTAAGGTGGTGGGGAAGGGGTGGTCTTCACCTATGAATGACTTTGTCTACATTGATGTGAAGGTGGTGGTGTAGACCATGGAAAATCACAAAAGTTCTACTGGAATACTCTACACCTATTTGTATGATGTGTATCACACCGATGCCAAATAAAATAAACCTCCCCATGTTAAATTATGTAATCCAAAAATATTTTAGGAGGTAGAGTCTTATCAATAGACTGTGCCTTACATAGATTAAATGTATCAATGTCTACCAAAATTAGTAGTAATGTAAAAGAAGTATGAGTGGTTGTACCATGAAAGAAATAGGTACATCTAAGAGTAGTTAATTGTGGAGGTTTATTGTTTTTAGTAGGAGTGAAATATAAATTTTTTCACTGTGCTAAAAACCATTGACGTACATGACAATCCTTGTCCCAATGGCCAACAACCTTATGGAACTCACAATATGGCTCATTTTCCCATCATGTAGGTGAAGGATCAAGCTCAAGCAAAGGTAGTATGCCATCACCATTAGTATTACAATGTAAAATATAGTCTATGTTAGGATCAAAAACTATGTTACATGCATGTGATGCAAGCTAGCATAATGTGGTAGACATCCCATGAGGTAGCAAGTCAAAGAATAAAAAAACTCAATGAGCCGATAAGGTCTCATCATGGCATAATCTAGAAACATACTCCTAAGAGGCTCAACAATAGCTAGGTGAGAAATAGTGTGTGCATGTTTAATCTTTGACTTGTAAACATCAAGTGAATAAGAAATAGTTTTAGGTGAAAGAGAATAGGAAGGAGATACATAATTAGAACTAATATTATGAAAGGAATATTGTAAAGAAGAATGATATATAAGTATTTCAAAAAAAATAAATTGAAGGAAAACTAGCTAAGAAAGGGTCATCTAATGAATATCTATCAATTTAATCATGAGTATGAAGATCAATAATGAAAGCATCAATGATCTTATCAGTTGAAAAAGCATGAAGAATGGGCTATTTAGTCTTGATTAGAGTAACAGGTATTTCACCAATTATTTTTTATCGAGACTGAGGTCATAAAGATGGAGGTAATTGAATAATAATCTATAAAGGGTGATCAAAAGTTTTGATTTTAAAACTTATCTCATTTGGTTTATCATCATCAAAAATCTAAGAGGTTAGGTGGGATATTTCCCACAAGTTCTATGTGGCCAAAGTAACCTATAGTAGAGTTGACAAGGTAATTAAATTATTGAGATTCCTAAAAAGGAATGCTAGGTAAAGGTTCAAGGTTAGGAATCTTAAAAACAACATGTTCTTAGAATTATTCAAAATTACAAGGGTTTGTATCTCCTTGAATCTTATAAATATCACTGTTATAAGGAAATTTAACACATTTTCATGCAGGTATGAGGTGATAGATCTCTTGTGGTGTGTCCAAGGTTGGCCTAATAAGATGTTATATGATAATGTAAAATTGATGGTCATGACTTTGATTCAAATCATGATAGGGAAGAACCATGATGGGAAGCCAAACACATCCTAAAGATGGAATTTGTCTTCAATCATAGACTTGACATGTACTTTGGATAAATTTTAGATTACAATCTAAATACCCAAGTTATAATAAAATCAAAGGAAGAAACACATGTTCCAAAACCTTCATCAATTAAATCATGCTTAACTTGTATATCACCTATTTATACATAGATAAATAATAAAGGATCATCAGATCAAAGTAATATTTCATTAGGAATCATTGAAGCAATGGTAAATTTAAGTGATATGGAAGTATTAATGGTTTCATCAACATTTATAGACATTTATTTATATTTTTGAAGAATACTAGATTTAAACCTAGACAAGGTGGGTTCATGCCCCATAAGTGGAGATCAAGTGATGTTCATTTCAAACAAAAGTTGCATTAAATAATTACAATGATGAGAAGTTCTCATGAGTTTTAAAAAAGGAATTTGAGATGGGAGATGAGAAAGTTATATTATAGGATCCCATTCATCATATCTAGTAGGATTTGTCTCAGATAATGATGCATAGTGTTAAATCAAGTACGGAAGTAAATTTAAATTGATATTGATAAAATGTATTTGATTGGTATTTAGTCGATGTGGTCATGTCAAGTGTATATGATTGAGTTGAATTATGTGATTTTTTGGGGATCATAGTTGGATTAATGTTTGGTTTTGTACAATATTTTGTAAGTGGTGAAGAAGTTAAATAAGTAAGTGGACATGTTGTTTTAGGTGAGTTAGAGTGAGAAGGTAAACAAGAATTGGAATTCATATAAGTGGGATAATGAATGAGTGTCTAAATGTGGTGTTTGAGTAGAAGCATTTATGGATGAAGGGATAGTTTGTGTTATATTTGTGGAGATTTTTGTCCTATGTCTAAAATATGTGAAATGAGATGGGTAAGAATCTTGGAAAATATAAAAAGTGGGAAATATGTTATAGTTAGAATTTAGGTAAGAATTAACATAATAAACTACTCTCCTCATAGTATTCATATAAAAACATTATCATCATTAGTATCAATGGAGGATTGGACAATGTTGGTGTTGGGAGGTTGAGAACTACTCAATTGATTATTAGGAAAGGGTCCATGTAAATTATGAGGTGTGTGTTATCTTGATTAATGACATCATGTTTTGTTTTGTTTTCTTGAACCTTTGTTACTGCTTCATAATCTTGTTGAGTCTAAATATATTCAAGAGCAAAGTTGCATATTGATGGAAAGTTTTATGAGAATGACCCCAACTTGCATGAAACCCAACAAAACTTATGTGGGTCATACCAATCTTTGATAGGGGGAGTAAGATCAAGATCTCATGGTGAATGCCTAGGAATACACTTTTGGATTTCTACCATGGATATAGGTTTGTGAGAATCCACATTATTGACTTGGAAAAATGTAGCACTAGGTTGTGATAAATGGTTAGTTGAAAGTGGTTATGAAAAAGTAGCATAATTGGAACTGCATGGAGTAATATCAGTAAAGTTTTAATAGAATCATAGTTATTTGTAACACTATCATTGGTAGCATGTCAGTTTTTAAATTTCATAAGCATTTGAGTTATAATAGGAGGAATGGAAGGCTCAAATTGTCTTATGAGAAAATCTTGACATTTGGCTTGGTCGAGGGCTTCTTCCAAATATTTGGGAGAATGGGTCCTAACACAATATTTCAATTTAGGGTGAATATAATTAGTGAATAAGTGGAAAATATTTTCTTATAACCTATTATGTTTAGCTTTATTGTACAAAGTTTTCCATCATTTAATGAACACTTGTGCAGTTTCAAATTTTGATTGTTTACAGTTGATGAAGTGAGCTAAGCTATTTTCAATAAGTTCATTAGTTTGGAATTCTTGTATCAATTAATTAACTGGATCTTCTAATTTAATATAGTATGATATTTAATTTGATTATACCAATTCAAAACATCACCTATGAAGGTTTTGGTGAAGAGTTTGGTGGTAGCAAAGGTATTGGGTTTAACCCAACCTTTGTATAACTTTTTGAAATATTTTAATTGAAAATCAAGGTCAGTGGACCCATTATACATAATAGGACAATAAATTCCATTGATGTTAATGTTTTATATTTGAGGGATAAGGGTTCATTTTGTATATGTTTGATAGTCTTGCTGAGAAGTGGAGGTTGAGGTATAAGGTAACTGTGTACATCTTTTGGGGGGTGGGGGGCATTAGGATTATTCACTCCCCATTAGACATGTCAAGATAATTTTTTAATTTCAAATTTTTTTTTTTCATTTGTAACATGATTCGTATTATTATTTTTAAAAGTGGACAGTTGGTTCATGGACTATAATAGAATTTGATTTGTTTTGACAATATCTTGACAAGTGGAAGTAGCTTGAGATGCACTAGAGGTAGCATTGGCATATGGACATAGGCACTTTGAGTAGGCCCACTTTAGTAAATCCCAATCATAGTAGTGGAACTACTAGGTAAGTTTGAAGAAGAGATAGTAGAAAAAGCTGAAGGCATGGAAGAAGAAGAAGTGGGTATTGGAGAGGAAAAAGTCATGGGAGAAGTCATTAGGCGAGTTTCCCCAAGAACTGTATAGAAATTATGTGTAGGTGAAGGTGGAAAATTGATTTAATGTCCCATCATGAGATTTTATATAATCATGGGATCTTTACCTTGATATTGGGGGTTTTCATTTATGAAGAGTGTTATTTTGGTAGTATATTTGAGGTCACTCTCATCTTACATAATGGGCATTTTTTAGGATAATTAAGTGGATCCAAATTTTTGGGAGGAGGTGACCCATAGTTTTTGGTTCTAGTGGTGACATGGACATTATTGACATCTAAATTTTCTACAAAGGTATAGGGAAGGTTATTTTTAGGACACTTAGGAGGGTTGGTTAAAGTCATCATGTCATTTTGGGTGTGCATTTCACTTTTGTCAAATATGTATTACATATTGAAAAGTAAATATAGTGATAGACAACTAAAAACCTACTAAGTTGAGTTGGTTGACTTAATTTTATTTCTATAAAAAAACAAAATTTGGACCAACTACTAAGTCGAGCTAGTTAACTTAGTTGGAAGGGCCAAAAATAAATAGAGTGTGAAAATATACTAAATTGAGTTGGTCAACTTAGTTATACAGGCAGGAAAATATAACAATTTGGATAGCCTACTAAGTCAATCTAGTTGACTTAGTTATACAGGTAGGAAATACACATTTTTCTAAAAACCTAATAAATTGAGTTGGTTGACTTAGTTATACAAGATATAAAAGATAACAATTTGGATGGCCTACTAATTTGAGCTAATGGTTAAACATAAATAAACAATCAAGAGATAATGGTAGGAAAATGGGGGCCTTGATCACCTAAAATGAATAATGGTGAGCAAATAAAACCATATATCTATACCTTCTTACAGAGGAAATTTAAGAAAAAAGTTATGCATCCACAACACATATTACTTATATAATGTCTATCTATCAAATGGAATAACAAGAGTTAGGAATACTTACCTTGTAATAAATTATTGACTCTCAATCTCTCCCTTGGCCAATGGTGTTTTGCAAGAGGTTGTTGTGTCTTGAAATGATCACACTATAAAATGAGCTCTAGGCTAAAAGACTCCCACTTTGCATCCAAGACTTCTCACAAGACAAGTAATATTATCTCCCAAGAAAACCCTAAGAAATGGATCCTTCACATGTAAATTTAATATAATTACAAATTGTAATGATGTGAAAATGAATGTTCCTAGCTATTGTATTGAAATGAGCCTTCTATTTATAGCAATGGATAAGCCTTGACCCTTCCAAAATTTTGGCTGAAAAGATCGACTAGCTTGATGTTGTTAGTTGTAAAAATTTACTATTAGGCCTCGAACAAAGTTGGTGAGGCTGACTTGGTTCTATAACATGTGTTTAATCCTTTTTAACAAGATCAACCTAGTCGACTTAGTAGGAAAATATGGTACTTACTTGATTAAGGGCTATTCAAAGGAGAAATGCTTAAGGAAATGTGTAAGTGAGGTTTATATTTCTTGGGGAGTTGGATAAGTAAGATTTGTAATGGGTTTAGGTAATGATATAGTTGACCAAAAATATTTCAAAATGCCAATGGTCTACCCACCCCTTTCCTGGTGTACCCTTTAAGGCATGCACTCAAAGAGATTGAAACTTGACAAATTCCTGCAAGAGAGAAAGTGTCAGTAAATGATAAAGTTGAAAAATATTGTGTGTATACAATCCTTATACACCATGCAAGTCTTTAACTCCTAATATCCTTGTGCCTACATCTAAAAATGGTTCTTATGTGTGTGTATGCCTTCAATCCTATGTGTTGATGTTTTTCCTTCTCCTTCTGTCTAAAACCTAACTTTTCTTTTCACTTAAAAATGCTCTTTAATTTTTATTTTTATTTTGGGTTAGACAACATAAACCAATCCTTGTTGGATGGTTGATTTTTTACTACATTATAATACTTTGAAGATAGCTCAAACCACACATAGTTGTCCCACTTATGTGTGTGTGTGTGCAACATCATGATCAATAATGAATGCAATGCAATGCTTTGACTTTTGACATTTGGTTCCATGCAACTTTAACTTTGTGTATTCAGACTTGGATCTATGGACTAATTTTAAGGGTTGCTCCTTGTTTTTTTTTGGATGTGTATGCATTTTTTATAGATTTTACATTACAATTTTATTTGATTCTTTAAGTTTTTAAGTAATATCCAAGTTGTGACCAAGACCTACCAAGTGAGTATAACATTAAGAATGATTTATATTTACAAATGACTCTTTGTTAATTTTTTCTATGATCAAACCATGAAATGTGTGTATGTTGACCTAATGGAGACTCCCCAATTTTAAAAATAGTCATTGAGTGTTCTTGGACATTGTTAGTAGAGGTAGACACATGTGGTAATTAGATTGTCTAATATTCTAAGATATTCTTGTATCTAGACTAAGTCGACCATTAATATGTGTATATGGTGAATAGATATGGCCAAGACAAAAGATGGGTCGATGGATATAGGGAAAATATGTTCAATATTCAAATGTGTGTGCATTGTCCAAGTATATCAAAGTATGTAAAATTTAATGTTGCCAAAGTGTTTAATACCAAATTTAGGTGCCTACAACAACCTTCATGTCAACAATATTTTAAAATGAACATTATTAATTTTCTTGAATTTGATTTTAGGACTTTATATGTGATTTATTATAGACTACATTATCAGTTCATTTATTGTTATATAAATTAATTATCTACTCATATGATGTTTTATTGTTATATTATTTTATGATGTCATCTTTTTATTGTTATATGATTGAAAAAAATTATATACTTTATGATTATAGTAGAGCACATAGATTTTACACATCAATTCACACACAAACACAATAGATACACGCATTATGTAAAGATAAAAATTATTACTTAATCACAAGTTATAATATTACATAGGGGGTACATGGTCAATAAAACTCACGTATTATGGATAGGGAAATAATACCCTTGTTTATACTTAAGTATTATCTTGTGGGGCAGCTAATGTTGTGGAAATTTTCATCTTATGACTTGTATCTTCACCCTCGATCCTGATCTCATGATATCACATTCATACAATTTCACTTTTTTCGATATTGAGGTCTATAGATCTCTTTATACTTATACATCAATAGCTTAAGGGGCATGACCACCTCACTTCTCTATATACCCCTCTATTGTGCTCATGATACTAGTGTGTCCTCAAGCTATGAGATATGTGTTAATGTCAATATGTTTTTTGATTTTTTGTGACTTTTATGCTCACATCCTCTAACTTGACAGTTGTTTGTAGGTACATTTCCCTAGCCCTAATGACTAGATAGAATAGACAACCATATCTTCCTACCTTGAAGTTAGCCTACTTAAACATTCCTAAATATCTTTTGATATATCTGAGTCCCTTGATGATCACATCAATAATGGCAGTCCATTCATCAATTGTCATTATTTGATATGAAATTAATACTAATCAATGAAATCTAAAACATTAATCATAGATATCTAATTAATTTTTTTGACCTTATTACTTGGATCTTATGGATTTTAGATTGGGTATCTTATTGTTTGAATCAAAATAACCCTTATAATTTCCTCCTTTATCCCCTATTTTTCATAAATTACATGTATGTAGGGTCCATCATCATAATCATCCTCCTCATACTCATGTATATCCTCCTATGATATAAATAGTGTTGTAGGATGGACTCTATCCCAATATGCTTTCCAACCCTTTATAGTTCCTTTGTCCTCAACTCTAGGTTTGAGACTTTCATCTTCATATTTATCATCAACTATATGATCTAGGTTTATAAATTGAGATAACACATGTTCTTAATCCCTCTAAGGACATCTCTATGGCCTGTGATAAATAATAATGGCTAGAGGCACATGCTATGGTATCTCATACTATCTTCGTATTCTTTCATACTAAAACCTCTCAATGTGCCTACCAAATAAAAATTGGTACTATCTATTCTATTTTATGAGACACTTATTAATGGCATACTTAACCTAGGAGGTAACTATATGGCCACTATATGATGTCTCTCTCTAGGATTAAATATATGACCTTCTTCCAATATGCGACATTGTGATCTCACTTTTCCTGGGTCCTAAAGTGACCTATATAATCCTTGAATATGGTATCTTTATTTCCTTTGAAGTAATGAGTATGTTGATAGGCATAGTCACTGCTAAGTGATCATATATCAAACATGAATAAATGTCCCTATTTATATCACTCCACCATGTGAATCATACAGAAACCTATATAGATCATTGTATATGTATGTGATCATGTAGTTCCCCCAAGAGTATATTTTCCTTCTCTCATCCATATCGTCTATCACATGTTAAAATATATTGGTACATGATACCCCTCTTATGAATATGCTCAATAGTATGGCCCTTTACTTATGCACACATGGTGTATCTCTCTATATTATGTTAATAAAATCCCCTTCTAATCTCAAGGGTTCCAACAACTCCTCCCATGAAGTACTCATGAGATGGCTTCTTCATCATCTCTCTAGGTTCCCCCATCAAAGTCTTTCTCCCCTTGATAGGAAGTATTAGTGTTTTAGTATTTTACAGTTCATTTTCTTAATAAAAATTAACTTACTAAAAATAGAAATGATACAAGGTTTAAAGAGGAATACATGTGACGGGGATGTGCACTGTTGATCTAGTGAGGTGGGAATTCCTTTTTGGCTAGGAAGGACTACTTGAACACAAGAGACAACTTGGACAAGATTGGATCAATAAGATAGATGAGTGGGTTCCCTAGTATGAGACCAGTCTCAAGAATTAGTACACTTCCTTGCAAGGAAGTCAGCTCAATGTTTTATGCAATCAAGCAGATAAAACTGATAAACGAGATATAGACCATGCTAAAGATATTTTATAAGATAAATGCATCTAAATTATTTAAGATAGATGGATAAGATAAATAATATAAATAGATGTAACTTCTCAAGATATTTTCTCAGAATCAATATCGATTATGTAATCGATGTCAATTCTGTATGAATCGATGTCAATTCTATATAGATGGATAGAAATATGAGATAAAGGGCTTAAATAGAAACCTTAAAATGATATAAGATGGATTTAAATGGCTAGGAATGTTCTTCGAGTGGATGTAAGATATTCTAGGTAACAGATAGTAATTAATGATAATTAAAGATAATCAATCCTGATTCTATACGAATGGTGTCAATTAGGATTTAATTGATATCGATTATGAAAGAAAGTTCCGATGTTAATACGGATTGTTAAAGGACATATTTATAGTGTTCTAAGGTGGTTTACAAATTTAGACAGAATTAAACAAGAATGAATGACATAATAGAAAGAACTAAGACTGTAATCATAATAAAGATAGCCTTAGCTTAATGCTCTCCAACATTATGATAAGTTAAAAGTTGGTGAACCAAACTGAATCTTCTTGAGGGGCGTTGGAGGCTGGATGCTGCAATGGCACTACGCTAATCCACATAGAGCCGAACAAGGTATGTAGGTGGTATTGGAGAATTTCTTTATTATCTTAGAGCAAAAATATCATCCCTTACAAAGAGCAACATGCAAGTTTATATAATTAACATCGATCCAAAATGGATCGATGCCGATCGTGGGAGGATCGATAATGATTCTACTCTTTTTAGATACATTTCGCTTGGTTGGTTTCAAGTATGAAACAAAATAGTTAAATATCAAGCTAATTTATTTACACGGGTTTTGCTTACGAGGGAGGTTGTTAAAGATACAGATTTACTTGGTAAAAAGGGATCTTATTTAGATATTTTAGGATTATGGCTAATTAAGAGAATTAATATGGTAATTAGTAAAATTAATTACCATAGACTAATCAGGTAATATATACATAAAATATATATTCAGATATAAGTTGACATTTATATATAGATTTTTACTTCTTTATACTTTTAGTTATATTTTATGTATATACTTTCAGAATGTTTGAAAAAGGTTTCAGATATTTAAAAGTTACAATGTAAATGATAGTTTTAGAAGATTCTACCACATTTCAGACTTAACCTATTTAAGGATTTCAAGATATCAAATTCAACTACAATACACATATCATAAAATATTTATGATGCATAATTCTAATGTCTACAATTAATATCCTCCATGAATCTTCTAGGGTCATTCTGAGCTCTCCTATTGATATCCATAAGGTATAGGTATTTATGTTCCACCATTTAAAAAATATGGTGATCATAATAATATCATATCACATCATGAGTAGGTGTACAACATTGTTTAAGCTAATCACATCTAGATGTGTCCATCTAGCCTTGTCTACCCAAGTGTCCAAATCATTTATAACGTTTTTCCATACCAAAGCTCCCTCACATGTATGGTTCCCTATATCATAGTATTAATTTTTTTTTAAAAATCAATATTTTTTTTAATAAAATTTTCATGTTAGATCAATATTTAAAATGACCTAAATATGAAAATATATAGAATTTTCAAGGCCATACAAATTTTAGAATGACCATACAATTCATGTTATATATATTCCATTAATGCTATAAAAATGTTGCCTACAACATATAGTTCCTAAAATGGCTCGAAAAATACTCCACTCCTCTTTCTATGCATATTCGAAGAATTTAGAAATTACTCAAAAATGGAAAATATGGGCTCAAAATTACTCACCAAAAAACACTTAAATAGCTAATATAGTATCCACTCGTGTGAGATCCAATCTCTATGCTAGGAACTCTCATTATTTATAAAGGTAAATGGTAAGAATGAGATGAATTTCTATATTAACTTTCAATTTCACTTTATACATGTTAGGGGGAACCCTAATTTCATGTTACTACTCATTTAGCATTGCTTTATATGTTTATCAAGTTGTAAATGATAGGTTATATTTGTAAATGATAGGTTATATTTGTAGTGATGTAAGGACTAATGTTACCATAGAACGATATGAAGTGTACAATTTTTTTGATATCGATTATGTGATATTGTATATTTTGTAATATTATGTATTCTTTGTAATATATGATTTTTTAATTCATTATCTCACAAATTTAATATTATTATCTTTCTTGAGATCTAATTTTTATTACTTTGTATACTCTTCTTAAATATCCAGAGGGAAACCATAGTTTTTATGTATGTGTATCGTTATTATATATAATGACAAGGATTAGAGGCAAGATATTGACAGGGTGACTAATTTCAATTTTTAGTGACTCATAACATATAGTTCAAAGATAGTTTGGTTGATTTTACTTTAGAATGTACTCTTCTCATATTCATATATGGTTTAGACAATATTCTTGTTTTTAATATTTATGATTTTTCAACATTTATTATTAGTATTTAAAGTTGACCCAGGTGTATGTAGAACAAAATGTTTTTTTAGATTCATCAAAAGTGGAGAAAAATATAGACACCTAAAAGTGCATTTATTAATTACTAAATTGTATCAGTGTAATTGTGTACTTTTCGATTATTAGTCTACATTAGGTATTATTGGTCTATTTTATGGGGTTTCATCATGTCTCCCCTTATTCTCTCTCCACCCTTTCTCCTCTCTCTTTTTCAAGTGTCTATGGAAATGTATTTGGAAAATGTCCTAACATTCTAGATAACGTAAAACATTAGTGCATGTTCCTAGATATTTTAGTGGTCACTTTTGGTCAAAGTGCACTCATCTTGAATGGTATTGTATTTTTTTATTTTTAATCATTATTTTTTCAGTTAGTGTTCCAATAAAGATCCTAATTTGAATTCAATTTTATATAAATAAACTACAAGCATTGTAGTTCATTTGTATGAAAGGAAATCTAAAGAGTCCATTATACCATTTCATATAAATTTATTTAGCACTTGCAAACATTCTAGATAAATCAAGCATTCATTGAAGTGCACAAATTTATGTTTAGACACTTCAAAACATTGGTTTTCATTTTATTAGATATTCTTCGATCATTGAGGTTTGCTATTTTCATATTGTTATTGTCGAGAGGCCTAACAAATATCAAGATAGTTTGACTATTCTCTGATTTAAAGCATGACCCAAAACATATATTATTTTTCTTAAGTTCCCAAATATTTAGGCCCAATTACAACAAGAAAAAAAAATCTATTTTGTAGTTGACCAAAGCTAAATATAAAAAAACTGAATAAAAATTTTGGAGTTCAAAACCAAATGAATAGAGTCATTAAATTGTTTCGAACTTGTCTACATTTTTGTCATTTATTTTAATTTCTGCTAAGCTATTGAAAGTTTCTACCTGCTTGTAAGAGTTAAACTTGGGTGCCCTAAGTTCACTTGATTGTAAAACCCTAATTTTTTTAAATTATAATTTTAAGTATTTATTTTAAAATCAATATTTTAAAAATATTATTAAAATAAAAATAAATTTTTTTATTAAATAAATTGGAATTTAATCAGTAAGAAAAATAATAAAATATACTCTCACCCTATCCAGAATACAAATTTGATAAAATACATAAAGATATATTTAACAATACATTAAAGCAGCTCGAAAATAAAACAAAATCCTCAATTCCCAACGTTGGCCTGGAAAAAATAAAGATATACCCATCACATGCAAAAGATAGTAACAGAATCTGGCGATCTGCAGAAATCAAAAGTCGCAAATTAGGTGCGATCGAGAGCGGTAAATAATGTTTTAGGTAGTGTGAAGAATAAGTCCAATTCAGACTATTAAATGTGGAATGTTGCAGTTTGAAGAAGGAAATGTACGCATTCGGTCCATTAATACACTTCACAGAACAAGTTTTCCAGCTGAGTCCACAACCATTCTTCCTTCATTTCTTCCCTATTTTCTTAGATTTAAACCATATTTAGTGTAATCCATTGCCATGGTTATACCTAGTCATCAATCTTGCTAAGCCCACAATTTTCCGAAATCTCATATTTTTTCCCGAAATCTTCTTTTTTTTTTTTTTAATATTTTTTTATATGACTTTTATTTATTTTTTTAAATATTTTTTTATATGACTTTTATTTTATGTCAAATTAGTACGTTTATTTATTTATAATTAATTTAAAATGAATGATATTGGTATTTTTGTTTAAAGCCTCAATTACTATCTTCAATTTCATAAGATAATTTTAAAAAAGTCCAACCTCATTATGTGGATTGAATTCTTCATTCTTGGCATCGACCTTTGAATCATGAATCCGTAACTCCAGCATTTCAAGATAACTCCCATACGATCTTTTTCAGCTTGTAATCCCACTTCTTAGACTAGAGAGTATCTCTCCTTTCATTTTCAGGATAGACCTATGATTTCCTTTCTATCCTTTTCAATTCTATTTGTTAAAGCTTATAGTCCCACTTCTTAGGCTAGAGAGTATCTCTCCTTTCATTTTGAGGATAGACCTACTTTTTTCTTTCTGTCCTTTTCAATTCTAATTGTTACAAGTCAATAAGTGCACTTATATTAGAAAATTTGAATACAAAGTTTACTATAAATATGTACGAAGTTGTAAAACATTTGAGACAGAAGCATTATCAATTGTATACTTAACATTTTATTATATAATAAGTTTGATGCATATTTTGAAGTTCTTTCCTCTTTATTTTATATATATATATATATATATATATATATATATATATATATATATATATATATCTTTGTTTCTTCTCTAGGGCCTTAATAAATCATCAATATCTATTGAACACAATGTCCAATTTTATTTTATTTTTCATTAACTATTTAGGACATAAAAGAATAAGATATTGCAGGGACACAAGGGTTGCAATGCAAGTACATAGGATTCACAATGCAAGAACACAAGGGTCGCAATGCAAGATTTGAGGGTAAGGAAAGGGAGGTGAAACTAAGAAAATAAATCCCAAGATTTAGATTTCAGTGTCAAATGCTTTATCTAAATTGTAAAGTTTTGTTCAATTACTCTCTACAAAGAAGTGCACAGTCCTAGTAACTATCTCCAATCATATCTAACTTTTTGGGAAACGTTCATCTTTAGGTTCAGAGTTCTACAACAAGTCATCTACAAGGTTATACAAAGAGATGCACCATATCTATCTATTTATAGTTAATTTATTGTTGTTCCAATTATTAATCAGGTAGGGCATTGTCAATGTATTTTACATGTATTGTGATACTTTTTTAATTTCTAAAATAAGAAATTGTAAGGGTCCCTCACCCTTCATATTATCATATAAACCAAGATGCATTCAAAGACAACGATGTAGACTTGGTAAAGCAAAATCCCAAGTCAACTTGACATCCCAAGATACCATTAATCTAATTACCATCCAAGGTAATCAAAGACATAAAAGCTAAACATAGTCCATGGACAAAAAAATAAAGTTTGACCCAACAACCAAAGCCTACCACCCATCAAAAACAATCATACATAAATTGCATACCCAGACCACAAACTTTTTGAACCCCGCATAATATAACACAAGGATGAAACAAAATAATACCAAAGGATTGGTCGAACAAGAAGACCCTAACACCATTCTAGTAAAGGGACGCATTGAGACATTTTCGTAGCCTAGAATTCTAGCATTTCTAGTCGCAATGTTTAACCCAATCAACCTGTCCAACACGCATGAGTCATATTCATTTTTTCATGTACTGCCTTTTTCTCCATCAATGGAAACATAGGCACCATCGAACAAAAAATAGTTATAATGTTGATGTTTGGAAAAAATTTAACTGATAAAAGTTGACTAGAAAAGAAAAGAAAAACCCTAAAATCAATCCACAAAATTAACAAAGAGTGAAAAACCATTCATCAAGTTCATGGAAGGATACCATAGATACCAATCCCATACATTTAGGGTCTACAATGGGAAACACATGTGATTGAAGTAAAATCATGATCTCCACAATCTTTACCAACCCACTCTTTTGCAATAATAAATCATGAAGTGTTTAATAATTTCTTTCACCACAATCTTATGCTAGAGTAAATTCAAAAGATTCAAGACAAACATTGATGCCACCTTTAAATTCACACTTCTCTTATCCATCTCCATATACTCCACCCTAAGCACTACATTTATTGCCTGCAAAAATTTCCTAGACTAAATAACAAAGATGATTTTCAGCCACTCCTTTGTTATGGGAGTCCTAAATGCCACCCCTTGCTTGGCTCTATAGAGGAAAAACCTTAGGAAATAACTCCAAATTAGATGGCATCATTGCAACCAAGATGATGAGAAGAGAAATGTAGACAAAATAATGCCGAGAAAACGACGTGTTTCTTTGCAACCCCTGATACAATCCCCTTTTTATGCCAAAAAACACACCTCCCTAATCACCAATAATGATTAAGTTGAACTCTGCAACAAGTCAAGAGTTGGCGGTGTGTGAATAACAAATAAGTTCCAATATTTCAAGTGGTCCTAAATTTCCATTATTTTTTCCCATTTGAATCAAAATGAATTCTAATAGATTTTTTTTTAGTAGAAATCTAAGTTGGGATGTTGGATTGGGGAAGACATCCATTTAACAATATCTTAAATCATTACATTATAGATGATATTATCGAGTATCAAATTGCTTTCTTGATGGACTCCAACATTAGCTAAACAATCTACTATACTATTCACTTCTTGATAGTAATGACAAATCAAATAAGAGTTGAATCTATGAAGCAATTGCCAAGTTTATTTGAAGATGTTTTCTAATTTTTGATGTTGTGAACCTTAATTCAAGATTGTTTTGTAAATTATTATAGTTTTCCTTTCAATAATCAATTTGTCCATAGCACAATGTGCGACCAATTAAAGGCCCAACCCTAAAGCTTGAGCTTTATTTTCATTATTTGAACCATCCATAAATTTTGGAGATATATATCTTATGAAGGACCCAGAATACTATTTGACACACCCAACTCTGAAAGTTCTTGGATTGCCTTAAAAGACAACATTAAATTTTAATTTAAAAAATCCAAACAAAAAAAGTGTCTTCCCATCATATTTTTCCAGTTTACATTAAATCTAATTATAAATAATTAAATATTTATATTATATTTTTTTATAAATCTATTTACCTATACTATAAGTTCTTGTTAAAGCGGAACCCTTCACATATATTTGTGCGGATTATATAAGATTAAGTTGTTTCTGACATTAGGAATAAAATAATATATTTATATTGTCTGTCTACGAATTGTAACGAGAATAATATCTTCTAAAAATATATGTAATGAAAATAGCTTTATACGATGTATCCTCTTCAAATAAAACATATAAAATCTTTTAAAAGATAAAAACAAATATTTCACTAGCTGTCTTTCCATTTCACTGTCATATTCAATATATGAAGATTTAGGTATTCTGATCATAACTACAAAGATTTTTGCTTTAAGATGAAAGCAACAGAGATGATAATTATGCAACCAAAACGTCTAAAGAGGGTATACCACTGACCCACTTAAAGCAAATTGACAATGGGAGGTTTTGATGCTACTGGTCTTTATGGGAGCTTTGAGATAAAAATATAAAATAAACACAGTGCTATAGCTTAGAGATAAAAATATAAACTAAAGTGTCTGTCAATCTTTCAGGTGGGCCTCTTTACAGCCAGGCCAGAGAAGGGTCTCTTTACAAAACACAGCTGCAGTTAGTTAAGAACAGCGGACCCTTACTGGCCATACTATAGCTTTCAACTTTATAAAGAAGAAAGGAAAAAATTTCTTTTCTCTATTTAAGATATTTACTGTCATGTGTTTGACTTTCTACTAACCTACTGGAAGCTTCTATAGATTAAATTTTTAAGTGGTTAATTTGGTGGCCTAGGTTTACCTGACCGTAAAATCTTAACTTTTGTTTTTATTATTATTTTGTGTATCACTTACCATTAAATTAGTAAGATAATAATAATTAAGTACCTTGTCACATTATTAAAAATATGTATCTTAAAAAATAATAGTATGTGCAGATATTTGAAGCAGCAAATTAGGGGTGATTTCAAAAACAGTAAATAATGAGCATCGTATCTATGTAGTCTGGAGAATGCGTCCAATTCAGAGTATTATATGTGAGCTATTACAGAGTATTAAATGTGAGCTATTACAGGGGTGATTTCAAGAACAGTAAATCATATGCATGTAAAATATTTTAAAAGACAATCTTAAATAATAATATAATAGGTCCTTAGCAATACACGAAACTGTGCAAATATCAGAAGCAACAAATTAGGTGTGATTGAGAGTAGTAAATAATGAGCATAGTCCTCTTACTGGCTATATTTATGTTCATGCAGTGTGGAGAACGCTTCCAATTCAGTGTTAAATGTGTAATATTGTAGTTTACAGGGAAATAATGAACATAGTCCTCTTATTGGACTAGTTGTATCTATGTTTTACACAGTGGGGAGAATGTGTCATGTGTCTAATGTAAAGAGTTAAGAATATTTACTTTGTATGAATCTATCAATTTTTAATATCTCTCTTGGTCAATGGTATTTTGTAATAGGTTGTTGTGGTTTGTAAGGATCACATTACAAAATCAATTCTAGGTTAAAAGACTCATATTTTGCATCCAAGACTTTTCATAAGACAAGTAATCTTCTCTCTCAGAGAAGCCCTAAACAATGGCTCCTTCAAATGCATATTTAGAAAAATTATGAATTATAATGATATGAAAATGAATGTTCATCTCTATTAAATTGAAATGAGCCTTGTATTTATAATAATGTATAAGCCTTAACCCTTTCATAATTGTAGTCGACAAGATTGGTTAGCTCGATGCTATTAGTTGTAAAATGTTACTATTAGGCCTCGAACTAAGTCGGCTAAGATGACTTAGTTCTATAACATGTGCTTAATCCTTTCTAAAAAGATCAGCTTGACCAAATTAGTAAGAAAAGAGGGTACTTGCTTAATTAATAGCTATTTAAAGGAGAAATGATTAGCGAAATGTGTAAATGAGGTTTAGATTTCTTGGGGACTTAGATAAGTAAGATTTGTAATGGGTTTAAGTAATGATAGAGTTGACCAACAATATTTCAAATCACCAATAGTTTGTCCACCCCTTTTCTGGTGTACCCTTTAAGGCATACACTCAAAGAGATTAGAACTCGACAAATTCTTGTAAGAGAGAAAGCGTTAGTAGATGATAAAGTTAAAAAATATTATGTGTATGCAGTCTCTATGCACCATGAAAGTCTTTAACTCCTAAGATCCTTATGCCTACATCTAAAAATGGTTCATATGTGTGTGCATGTCTTCAATCCTATGCGGTGATTTTTTTTCCTTCTCCTTCTGTCCAAACCCTAACCTTGCTTTTGACCAAAAGATGCTCTTTAAAAATGTGTTATTTTTTCGGGTTGGACAACATAAACCAATCCTTGTTGAATGGTTGAGTTTTTACTACATTATAATACTTGGAAGATGGCTCAAACCACACATAGTTTTCCCACTTAAGTGTGTGTGTGCACAACATCATGATCAATCTTGAATTTAATTCAATGCTTTAACTTCTAACACTTTGCACCATACAACTTTAATTTTGTGTATTCAAACTTAGCTCTATGGACTACTTAAGGGTTGCTCCTTGATTTTTTTTAGATGTGCATGCATTTTTGATAAATTTTACATTACATTTTTATTTGATTCCTCAAGTTTTCAAGTAATTTTCAAGTTGTGACCAAGACATACCAAGTGAATATAACCTTAGAAATATTTATATTAATAGATAACTCTTTATTAATTTTTTCTATGGTTAACCCATGAAATGTGTGTATGTTAACCTAATGGAGACTCCCCAATTTTAAAAATAGCCATTGAGTGTTCTTCGACACTGTCAGTAGAGGTAGACATCTACAGTACTTAGGTTGCCTAGAATTTTAAGATATTATTGTATACACTAAGTTGATACATAATAGGTGTATCTAGTGAAAAAGTATGGCCAAGAAAATAGATGGGTATATGGAAAGTATGTTCACGATTCAAATGCATGTGCATTGTCTAAGTATATCAAAGTATGTGAAATTTGATGTTGTCAAAGTGTCTAATACCAAATTTAGTTGTCTACGGAAACCTTTAGGTCAACAATATTTGAAAATGAACATTATTTATTTTATTGAATTTGATTTTAGGAATTTACATGTGATTTATTATAGACTACATTATACATTATTAGTTCATTTATTGTTATATAAATTAATTATCTATTTTATGTGATGTTTTATTTCTATATTATTTTATGATGTCATCCTTTTATTGTTATATGATTGCAAAAAATTGTATACCTTATAATTGTAGTAGAAGTCACACATTTCATATATCAATTCACACACATACACAGTAGATACACATGTAATGTAAAGATAAAATGTATTACTTAGTCACAACTTATAATATCACATAGGAGGCACATGGTCAATAAAACTCATTTATTACACATAGGGAAATAATATCCTTCTTTGTACCTAAGTATTACCTTGTGGGGCAACTAATTTTGTGGAAATTTTCATCCTATGACTTGTATCCTCACCCTCAATCTTGATCTCATGATATCACATTCCTACAATTTCACGTTTTTGGATATCAAGGTCTACAGGTCTCCTTGTAGTTGTACATCAATAACTTAAGGGGCATGACCACCTCACTTCTCTATATACCCCTCTATTGTGCTCATACTACTATTGTGGCCTCAAGATATGAGATATGTGCTCATGTCGATATGTTTTCTACCTCTTTTTTGGTGATTTTTATGCTCACATCCTCTAACTTGATATTTTTTTGTAGGTACATTTCCTTTGTCCTAATGACTAGACTAAATAGATAACCATATCTTCCTACCTCAAAGTTAGCCTACATAAACATTCCTAAATATATTCTAAGATATCTTAGGTTAGTCCCTTGATGATCACATACATAATGGTGGTCCATTCATTGATTGTCATTATTTCATATGAGATTAAAACTAATCAATGAATTCTAAAACATTAATCATGGATATGTAATTAGGTTTGTTGACCTTGTTACTTGGATCTTTGTGGCTACCAACTTGGGTCTCATATTTCTTGAATCGAAATAACCCTTATCAATTCCTCATTTATCCCTTATTTTTCATAACTTACTTCTAAATAGGGTCCATCATCATAGTCATGCTCCTCATACTCATGTATCTCCTCATATGATATAAATAATGGTGTAGGATGGACTCTATCCCAACATACTTTCCAACCCTTTGTAGTTCCTTCATCCTCAAGTCTAGGGTTGAGACTTTCATCTTCATCATCATCATGATCTATTTGATCTAGGTTTATAAATTGAGATAATGCATGCTCTTCATCCCTCTAGGGACATCTCTATGAACTGTGTCAAATAATAATGGTTGGAAGCACATCCTATAGTATCTCATATTGGCTTCATACTCTTTCACACTAAAACCTCTCAAAGTTGCTACCAAATAAATATTGGTAATATCTACTCTATTTTATAAGATACATATGGATGGGATACTTAGCCTATCCTAGGGGGTAACTATATGGCCACTATATGATGTCTCTCACTTAGAATAAATATATGAACCTCCTCCAATATGTGGCATGGTGATCTCACTTTTTTTTATGGTATCATTATTTATTTTGAAGCAATGAGTATGTCGATAGGCATAGTCATTAAGTGATCATATGTCAAACATGAATAAATGTCCCTATTTATATTACACCATTGTGTAAATGATACACAAACCTATATAGATCATTGTATACGTATGTGAGCATGTAGTGTGCCCAAGAGTATAACTTACTTCTCTCATCCATATCCTCCATCACATGTCAAAATATGTTGGTGCATGATAACCCTCCTATGAATATGCTCAATAGTATGGACATGTGCACACATGGTGTATCTCAATGTATGATGTTACTTAATAAAATCCCATTCTAATCTCAAGGGTCCCAATAAATCCTCCCACAAAGTACTCATGAGATGAACTCTTCATCATCTCTCTAGGTCCCCCCATCAAATCCTATCTCCCCTTGATATGAAGTATTAGCATCCTCCATGAATCCTCTAGGGTCATTGTCACATCTCCTATTGATATCCATAAGGTATAGGTATTTATGTTCCACCACATAAAAAATATGGTGATCATAGGAGTTTCATATCACATCATGAGTAGGTGTGCAACATTGCGTAAGCTAGTCACATCTAGATATGTCCATCTAGCCTTGCCTATCCCAAGTGTATGAGTCATCTATAACGTGTTTGCATATAAAAAATCTTGCACATGTATGGTTCCCTACATCATAATAAAAAAAAATTTAAAAAAAAAAATCAATATTTTCTAATAAGAATTTCATGTTATATCACTATGTCAAAGATTCAGATGATGCAAATATGAATATATATAAAATTTTCATGGCCACACAAATTTTGGAATGACCATACAATTCATGTTAGGGCAATATGTATTCCATTAATGTTATAAAAGGATGCCTAAAACATATAGTTTTAAAAATGGCTCACAAAATACTCCCCTTTTCCCTTTTAGCATATTGGAAAATTTTAGAAATGACTCAAAATTGGAAAATGTGGGTTCAAAATTACTATGGGTTCAAAATTGCTCACCAAAAACACTTAAATAGTTAATGTAGTAGCCACTCATGTGTGATCCAATCTCTATGCTAGGAGCTCTCATTGACTAGCCATGGTATATCTCTCTCAAATCTTGATTTGCAAAGGTAAACGGTAAGAATGAGGTGAATTCCTATCTTCACTTTCATTTTCATTTCACACATGTTGGGGGGAACCCTAATTTATTTTTAATACTCATTTAACATTTATCAAGTTGTAAATGATAGATTATATTTGTAATGATGTAAGGACTAATTTTGCCATAGATTGATATCTAGCAGATATTTTTTATTGATATCAATAATGTGATATTATATATTCTTTGTAATATATGATTTTTTTTGTCATTGTCCCACAATTTCAATATCATTACCTTTCTTGAGATCTAATTTTCATTACTTCTTATACTCTTCTCAAATCTCAAAGGCAAACCATAGTCCATATATATATATATATATAACTCTAGTCCTTGTTTTTATTTTAGTATAACATGATCATATATGATGACAAGGATTGGAGGCATGAGATTGATATGGTGCCTAACTTCAATTCCCAGTGACTAATGACATATAGTTTAGGGATAGTTTGGTTGATTTTACTTTAGGATGTACTCTTCTCATAGTCATATGTGGTTCATAGTCATATGTGGTTTAAAGAATATTATTGTTTTTAATACTTACTATTTTTCAACATTTATTATTTTTATTTAAATTTGACCTAGGTGTGTGTAGAAGATAATGTTTTTGTAGATTCAAAGAGAGATTTAATTTTTCTCCAAAGATTCAAGCACATTTTTTTGCATATGTACCATGTATTTATTGTCTTTGATATACATGAACACACACATCAAAGTGGAGAAAAATATAGACATCTGAAACTGCATTTATTAGTTACTAAATTGCACCAGTGTGATTGTTCACTTTTCGATTATTGGTCTAGATTAGGCACTATTGGTGTATTTTATGGGGTTTCATCATGTCTCCCCTTCTTCTCTCTCCACCCTTTCTCTTTATTTCTTTTGAAAGTGTATATGGAAATATATTTAGAACATGTCCTAACATTCTAGATAGTCTGGAACATTAGTGCATGCTCCTAGAGATTTTAGTGGCCACTTTTGGTGAGGGTGCACTCATCTTGGGTGGTATTGTCTTTTTTAATTTTTAATCATTATTTTTTCAATTAATGTTACAATAAAGATCCTAATTTGAATTCGATTATCTATAAATACACTGTAATCAGTGTAGTTCATTTGCATGAAAAGAAATCTAGAGAATCTATTTTACCATTTCATATAAATCTATTGAGCAGTTGCAAACATTCTAGATAAATAGAGCTTTAATTGAAGTGCACAAGTTTAAGTTTCGAAAATACAAAACATTGGTTCGCATTCTATTGGAGATTCTTCGATCATTGAGGTTTGTTATTTTTGATATTGTTATTGTCTAGAGGCCTAACAAATATCAAGATAGCTTGATTTTTCTCTGGTTTAAACCATGACCCAAAACATATCTTATTTTTCTTAAGTTCCCAGATATTTAGGCCTAATTAGGGTAAGAATAAAAACTCTATTTTGTAGGTGACCAAAGTGAAATATAAGGAAACTAAGTAAGGATTTTGGAGTTCAAAACTAAGTGAATGGAGTCATTAAATTGTTTCAAGCTTGTCTACATTTTTGTCTAGAACAATGATGTATGATTTAAACCATCTAAAGTAGAAGTGTATAGTCTTGACAAACTTCTTCGATCATCATCAAAATTCTATGTTAACTTCTTGTTATTTATGAATGTACATTTTAATTGTCACCTTATAACAACTATTATTAAGTCGTAATAAAATCAAATAAACCTAAATCCTACATTTTTTTGGCTTTTTCTAATTTTAAAATTAATTTATTAAATCAAGTACTATTTTACATATATTATTTAAATTATAAATAATTAAATATTTATGTTACATTTGAGTCCTAATATTTTTATCTACATTACAAGTACTTGTTAAAGCATAACCTCTCTCATACATTTGTGAAAGTTATATAAAACTAAATTATTAATGAGTTGAGAAATAAAATATTTTATTTATTTTAATTATTCATAAATTAATTACGTTAGTAATTTATAATGATATAACTTATAACGATAGTTAAAGAATATAATAATGTGAGTGATTCATTTTTATTTTTGGTGGGCCGACATATCAATAAAATAAAATAAAAATTAACCGATAAAAAAATCTATAATCAACTGACATATAAACATAACAACACATATAGCAGTTAAAATAACGTATAGATCTCCCAATCCCGAGCCATAAAAATAGACACATATAAAATACCCCAACATAAATATCATATATGTTGAAACATTTTCCCTCTGGTTATAACTTTCTTCTCTGCCCAATCGTCCACCACCGTTGTTTCTTCCTTATTTCTCCCTGATGTTTCTTCCCTATTCCTTCCCATCGATGTTTCTATTGGCCGCTATTTCTTCCCATCGTGGTATGAGACCAAGTAGTTTTATTTATTTGCTGCTTTTCAAATATCATGATTTTAGGGTTTTTTGACTTTGGTTTATAAGTCCGTAGTTTTATGGTTTAGGTTAGTTTTATGATTTGAATTTATTTTTATTTTTAACATGTGTAAATTTTAAATAAAATTAAAATAATAGAATATGAAAAAGGTGGACATAAGTTTGTAATAAATTTAACTTTTATTTTCATGTGTTTATTTTATAAATATAAAATTTAATAAAATTCATTAAAATATTTTTTAAGATGAGAAAATTTTACTTAAAATTAAAATAAAATTATACATGTATTATATAATTATTAGTACTCGATATAATTTTATTAAAATTTATGGGTAAATTATTCTCATTATTTAATAATTAATTAGGTCTATTATATTTTAAAATTGTTGTATACAAGTTTGAATGTTTTATGTCTATCTTTTATAGGTATGGCTCGCCCATGAATGAATTTTGAAACAAAGAGCAATGAAGACAATATCAAAGAGAATATGTTCAACAATATCAAAGACAACAACGTGAACAAATGACAGAGGAACAAAGACAACAATGTAATGAGAATGAAAGAGAAAGATGTACAAAACGTAAGGTTGAAATACCAATTGAAGAGTTAGAAGAAAAAATGAGACAACATGCCCAAGAAATGATGACATATCATGAACAAACATCGCAAGATGATCAACAAAGAATAATAAGAAGAATTCAAAGAGAAATGCATTTGAATCAATTTACAGTGGAAGAAATAAACCAACTAAAAGAATGTAATCATGAATCAGTTCAAAGACATCATCGAATGAATGCTAATACTGATGCTAAATCTGAAGAAGTGTATTCCATGACCATAAAATGTGTTTTAGACACATCAAATAATAGAGAAAGAAATGTCATGGATAAAAATTTGAAAATAATATACAAAATACACATGATAACAAGGGAAATATTGATGTAGATTTGAAGACATCATAGATCATATTTCGTCATCATCTAGAAAAATTAGCTTTACCAAGTATGTGTTATGTTTATCAAGAAATTTATCCCAGCATAAATATCTCATGAGCACCTGGAGGTCCCATTTACCACAGATTTTGACAAGAGAAATATGATCTTCAATTTTTAGCATCAAATAATATGGATCCTCATCCCCAACTACCAGAACTTGCATGCTTAACCCAAGTAGAATAGATATTGATAGCACAATTCAATCCTCATCCTACAATTCACACATGCAACTGGAGATTAGTATAAATATAAATGACACATGATCATTTTTCCATAAGAAGTGAAAGAAATTGCTAAGGTTTTGCCACATCAAATGAAGGATTTATCGATCATTGTTTTTAAAAAAAGAAATCAATGTGGAACAAATTATAAATTCACAACTAATAGAGAGAGTATTTAGGGCACTAAAATATAAAATAGAACATGACAAGTTCTATAGAGATGTTCAAATTGATGAAAATGCACATATCAAACTTCCACCCAATTCTGAGAAAAATATATTTGACAAATAGAACTCTGTACATATGGAAATTGATTTAGATGTGAATGAATATGTATTTCAAGGTTCGATGATGGAAATGGATGAATGAAATATCATCAATCATACGAATTCAATGGCCTCCAATCCTCCAAATGCCATGAAAGAGATGAGAGGATCCTCTTGCAATAATTAATAAAAATGCACAAATAACAGGAATTAACAACACAAATTAAATCTGAAGAAGACTTGAAAATCTTGAATTGATTGAAGACCACTTCAAAGGGGCAACCTCCTTTAAGCAAGCTCAATACAATAAGTTCTTAGATACCTTCAATGGCCTCAACACTTACTTATATATAAATTATAAAGTAAGAAACTACTACTTCCCATGAATGTGGGATAACACAAAATGTTCATGGGATGACTTACAAAGCATATGCATCTGTAGAAACTACTAAACAAATAAAGAAAAGATATATCATGGGTTCATAACATCCTCTCCCTCTTATAAAAATCTTTGTCCTCAAAGATTTAGATGTGGGAATTGGTGTTGAATTCGAAATAGTGGTTCCCATGTTTCATCCTCTAGTTGCATTATGTGTCATTGAATTAAAACCTCAGTGATGGAGCAGGACCAAAGTTGGTGTGTATGCCTATCCAAAATTGCCTCTAGTTCAAGAAGAATGAATCCTTCATTATCAAGTTCAAGTAAAATACTCCGCACTCTGATGTTTATGCCAATAACTTTCTTCAGACAAGAGACATGAAATATTGGGTGAACTCGAGAAGGAGGTGGGAGCTCTAACTTATAAGCAAATGACCTAATATTTTGAAGAAATTTATAGGGCCCATAGAACTTGAGGGCTAGATTATGATGCCATTTGAGTTTTAAGGAGGATTTCTTATAGGGTGTAGGGAAATAAAAACCATATCACCTACTTGAAAAGTGCACTCAAAATGGTGCTGATATGCATGTTGTTTCTTTTGATTTTGCATCATATGAAGATTTTCCCATAGAGTGCTAAGGATCTGATCTCAAGTTTGAAGAAATGTGTCTACTGCTTAGACTGATGAACTATTAGGGTTGTATGAAAGAAGCACTAGTGGTGCTTGACCATAGACTGCTTCATATGGAGTCATTTTCATTGAAGTGTGGTAGGAGTTATTATACCACCATTCAGTGAGAGGGAACCACTTTACCCACTGAAGTTATTGTTCTAAGGTGAAGCAATAGAGGAATGTTTCCAAGCATTTGTTAACAATTTTCATCTAGCCATCTGTTTGTGGATGATACCTAGAACTCTTATTCAGTTGAGTGCTAGTACATCAAAATAGTTCCATCCAAAAATGGCTGGTGAAGGTTGAATCATGATCAGAGACAATAGATGAAGGAATGCCATGAAGATAAAAAAATTGGTCTAGGAAAATTTGTACAACTATGGAGGCAGTATAAGGATGGTTGAGGGCACAAAAATGACTATATTTAGAGAGGCGACCAACCATAACCAAGATCACCATTTTCCCTCCAGATTTAGGGAGCCCCTCAATGAAATCCATAGAAATATCTGTCCAGATCTTAGTAGGGATGGGCAGGGGTTCAAGCAACCTAGGGATGAGTGTTGTTTCACCCTTATTGCACTAGCATGTATTACATTCAACCACCATATGTTGAATTACCTTTTTCATTCCCTTCTAAAAGAAGTTACGTCATGCCTGCTCATACATTTTGAAAAACCCTGAGTGCCCAGTAGATGGAGAAACATGGAGTTCATAGAATATAGCCTACTGTAGATCTATGCTTTGGGGAAGCACCAAATGACCTTTGTATTATAGAGAAGCACCATCCCAAGAATAATGTGGTACAACTGAGGGGTCAATGGTCAACTGTTGAATGATTTGAGATAATGAGGAGTCATTGACATACCCCTATTGTACAGTGTCCAACCAATTAAAAATAGGCATGGAAGTAACCAAAAGGGAAGCTTGATCCACAAATGTATGAGATAGAGCATTAGCTACAATATTATCTTTACCTTTCTTGTAAGTTATCTCATAGTTATAACCCGTGAGTTTACTGACCCATTTTTGTTGTGATGGGGCAGACACCCATTGTGCTAGGAAATATTTTAGACTTTGGTGATCAGTTTTGATGCAAAAATGATTACCCAATAGGTATGGCCGCTACTTATTTACTACATATAAAATGGCCATCATTTCCATCTCATAAGTAGAGAGCACTAAATTCTTGCCAAAAAGGGCTTTACTAGTGAATGGAATTGAGCAGCCTTCTTCAAGGAGAACAACACCTAGTCCATTGCCACAAACATCACTTTCAATAGTAAAGGTCTTGGTAAAATATGATATAGCTAGAATAGGTGTAGTACACATAGCTTATTTTAATTATTCAAATGCACACTTAGCAGTTGTTTTCCAAGTAAAAGCATCTTTTTTCAAAATAGCTATCAATGGAGCTAAAATGTTCTTGTAATCTTTGACAAACTTGTGATAGTATCTGGTTATCCCCCAAAAACCATGAAGGCTCTTGAGTGTCTGAGGATGCAGCCAATTTATCATAATAGTTATTTTTTTAGGATCTACCAAAACCCCTTGGGCTGAAACAATATGCCCAAGATAGTCCACTTAATTCTAGCTAAAAGTACATTTGGACTATTTTGCACAAAGATGATCAGAGAGAAGTTGTAATGCAAGCTCCAAATGTTGGAGATGCTTAGACCATGTTTTACTATAGATGAGGTTATCATTGAAGAAGACTATAATAAATTTCCATAGGTAGGGCCAAAATATTTTATTCATCAATGCTTGGAATGTTAAAGGAGCATTAGTGAGGCAAAAGGGCATGACTAAGAACTCATAATGACCATCATGCATGCATAAAGTTTTTTTAGGGATATCATCCTCATGAAGCCAAATGTGGTGATATCCAGAGCGGAGATCCAACTTAGAGAAAAAATGAGTGCCATGAAGCTCATCAATAACAAGGATCGGGAACTTATCCTTGATTTTGAGGTGATTAAGTGCACAAAAATCAATGCAGAGATGCCATGACCCATCTTTTTTTTGGACAAGGAGAACTAGGGAAGAATATGGGCTAGTGCTGGGGTGAATAATGCCTTGCTACAGTAAGTCTTGCGTGAGCATTTTGATCTCAGTCTTTTATTGAAATGGGTAGCAATAAGGTCTGATGTTGGGAGGAACACTTCCCAAAAGGAGCTAAATATGGTGGTCCTCTGGTCATGAAGGTGCCAATCCCACTAGTTCAACAAAAATATGTGAATACCTCTGTAGAATGGTTTGGAGGTCAGAAGGAATAGTGGAGACTATTGAGGGTTGCATTTCAATGTAATGGAGCTGGGCAATGACACTCTATGAATTATTCTTAAGAAGCTTTTACATGCCATGTGAACTTATGATGCCAAGAGATCCATGTTGTAAGCCTTTCAATGTGTATTTTTGCCCATTATCTAAAAAATGCATCCAAATTTTAGCAAAATCCCATAAGATGGGTCCATGTGTGCATAACCAATGGGATCCCAAAATAACATCACATCCACTTAAAGGCAAGGAAAATATGTTGGAGCACAAGGTATACTCTCAAATAGAGATACAGACATTGTGACACTTCCCTTTGCAAGGTAATGTGTCCCCATTGGTAATCAAGACTTCAAAGTTGGAACAAGGATGGATAAAACAATCAGTTGTTTGGAAATCTGAAGGTTAATGGAGTTATGAGTGCTACTTGAATCAATGAGTATTGTGAAAGGGAGATTTTTGAAGTAACCCTTGACCCGCATGGTTTATGGGGTAATGACTCCTACTAAGGCATGGATAGAGATGTCTGTTGGTCTTCTTGAGAAGAAATTTCCACAATCGACCGAGCATCTTTTGGATCATCTATTGTATCCTGAACATCTTCACAATCTTTATTTTTTGATGGAGAGTTCACATCCAATAGGTAGAGATTTTTCTCAACACATCGATGTCCCTGAGTGAATTTATCATCATAGTTATAACATATCATTTTTATCTATGGGCTTGCATCTCTGCTTCAGTCAAATGCTTGCTAGGAGTGGTTCTAGTGACTAGCATTTTTTGAGATTATTGTGGAGTTGTATTTTTTGAATGGAACAAAATTAGATTTGAATCATTGTTAAGCTACGATCTTGTCCTCTACCAACTTAGCCAACCCTAAGGCTTCCATCATCATGTTGGGCTAAAATATTATAACCTTAGATCAAATTGCATCCTTTAGTCCACTGACAAATCAACTCCTAAAGAATTCATCAAACAATCCCTCTATATGATTGGCTAGTTTTTCAAAGTCAATTTGATAATCTCACTGTTCTTGTTAGGCAAAGTTTAGTGAGTGCTCCAGTGAAATCATCAAAAGTAGTAGGGCCAAACCATTGCAAAATGAGGGTGAAAAAATCAATCCATGTGGGTTCATCATGAGCCTTGGCATACCAACGATACCTTTGAAGGCCTTCAAGTTCCAAGTAAAAAGATGCAAGTGGAACCTTGTTGACATCAAAAGTATTATGTAGAATAAAATATTATTCAACCTGATAGATCCATCCAGTTGGATCTGCACTATTGGAAATTTAACTTTGACCCACGATAATCGTTGGAAGAATAAAATGCAGTGTCAGAAGAAGACTTTGGATGTCGTCTATTGTTCATGGTGGTATGTTGCAGCTTAAGACCAAGAATTTTTTCATCAAGATTTTTGATGTGGGACTTGAGGGCAGCAATTTCATCATCTATAGTTTTTGCTCCTATTTGGGTTAATACCATGACTCGATTAATAGATTTTTTTTGCAATGGATAAGAAAACTAGAGTTAAAACATGTTTAGTAAGGAAGGTTTTGAATTTGGGTGAAAACGGAAGGGGTAAAGGGTATTTTAATAATTTTTTTGCATAGCAGGAGTATGATTGATGAAGGTGAGGGCAATTTTAGGAGTGAAAATGGAAAAAATAGAAAATTAGCTAAAGAGAATCAAAGGATTAGAACGATATGATAAACACAAAGGAAATTTTTTAAGGTAAATGGATAAAGATAGAAGTTATGGTAAAACCCAAAAAAAAGAAAATTTGTAATTTACGAGAATTAGGAGTGGAATTGGGATATGGGACCTTAAAGGAGAAAATGTAGGGAATGGAATTTTAGGTGTTCAGGTAAATTTTGAGGATAAATGGGGTTATAAATGGAGAGATAGTGTAAAAAAAAAATGAAAAAAAAAATTACTCTTTTTTTTGCTAGTTTTCTATCTAATGATAAGTCCCCTCAGAGTCTACTAAGACTATCGGTAGTTTACAAATTCTAGGTTCTATAAAATATCTATCTGTAAGTCCTCTAACAGTCTACGAATACTCTGTTGATTGAATATTTTGAGTCTGCTAAAAATGTTCTGAAACTGATAGAAATGGGCCCCAAGATTTAATGGGTGCCTAAGGGTTTTAAAAATTTCACTCTGGCCACCAATGCCATCTAAGTGAGTACCACTCTCTATAAATTTTTTGGCCACGGATTTATCTCTTTACGACATCACTTGATTTTCCTCACGGATGAGAAATACTCAATTAGGAAGAGGTCATTGCCTATTTCTCTAGCAGGTCCTCTTAATGGGCCAGCTACTTTGGGGTTCCTATGGTACTCCTCACAATGAGTTTTAGGGATTTCATCCAAGAAGTTCTCATAGTTATGTGTTCAAGTTTTACCCTGATCTGAAAAATATTATTATGATACAGAATAGAGTTATGCAGTAGAACAGAGTTATAATTTTTTTAAAAATAATTGTAAATAAATTATGCAACAAAATAGAGCTAAAATAAATAAATTTGTGGCCTTGGAAAGTGCTCTGATGCCAGATGAGAGGATCCTCCTACAACAATTAATAAAAATACACAAATAACTGGAATTAACAACATGAATTAAATCTAAAGAATACTTGAAAAGCTTGAATTGATCGCAGACCACTTCAATCGGGCAACGTCCTTTGAGCAACCTCAATACAATAATTTCGTGGATGCTTTCAATGGCCTCAACACTTACTTATATATAAATTCTCAACTAAGAAACTACTACTTCTCATGAATGTGGGATAACACAAAATGATCACAGTACGACTTACAAAGCATATCCATCCATAGAAATTACTAAACAAACAAAGAAAAGATATATCACGGGTTCATAACAAGAGATGAAATTAATCCATGCATGGGTGAATAATCCTAATACAAAATCTAGAGATCTAATGGATTAGCCAGGGATTGGTACATCCCCTATAAATGAGCATGTCATAAAAGGGTTAATTGAAATGGCCTTCCCCACATTGTTTCTAGATGGAAGATGTGATTGATTAGAACCGAGAATGAAATGAGTGCATCTACATGAATCTCTTAAACATTTGATTTGATACAAGGACCACCATTTTGGATGACACTTGAGAAACAGATATTACATGATGAACATGATTATGAGACATCGTGCACAAAATTCATCTATAGTGTTTGTGAAAAAGAGTTTGCAAGACATGCCAATCACCATCAATGAATTATGTGAGCATATGGACAATGTGCCCCACTCTCATCTAGCTAATCGTTTGATGTTTTTTGGTATCACATTGAGGGGTACAATGTCTTATTGGGCAAAAGGTCGTGCAGAATTAAGTGACATGTTGCATCAAATTGGGACACCAATAATTTTCTTCATGTTGAGTGCAACTGATATGTATTGGCCAGATCTATATGTACTGATGCCAGGAACACCACCAACGAATCCCCAAGAATCACAAAAATGGCGTGAACAGAATATTATTGACTATTCTCGTATAATAACATACTACATGCATTTGCGACATACAATTTTCTGAAAAAAAATACTGCAAAAAAAAAAATGAAAATGAAAGATCATTGATCTAAATACTAGCTTAGATATCTTAAATACATCTACCTAAAATATGCCGAAAGATATTAATCTTAAAACACCTATATTATAACATAGGTTAGATAGATACCTCAAAATTAATATCACTCGACGTATTTTAAATAAATATATTTAAAATATCTATACTAATATATACATATCAAAACATGCTAAATATATAAAAGATTTAACTCTTAACCAGCCAAAATATTAAAATGAAAAAAAAAAAATAATAATAATAATAATAATAATCTAAACAATTACACCCGTCCCAAAAGAAAATCTACTATAGAGAACATCAACCACTTTGAACGCTCTTGATATGGTAAGTGCAATACATAAATTTGGACTCGTGTCTTCTTCAAATTAAAAATTATATTCTGGTCATAACAATGGAGCTCTTTGCTTTAAGATGAAAGCAACAGACATGACCATGATGCCCATAAATCTTCAAAAGAGGTGGACTGCTGAGGTTCTGATACTACTGATCTTTCTGCTCTCGTAATATAATTTGTTCCCGTCAAACTCATGTCGTTACTTAAATTTTCCAATTTAATGAACCATCATTCAAACTCATATTCAATATAACTGAACCATCATTCAAACTTATATTCAATATAATAAACCATCATTCAAACTTATATTCAATATAACTGAATCATCATTCAAACTTATATTCAATATAACGAACCATCATTCAAATTCATATTCAATATAATTGAACCATCATTCAAACTCATATTTAAATGATGAAAAAATTGAACCATCATTCAAACTTATATTAGAATCATACCCCAAAAACTTCAAAAGTCATGCAGTCATAATATAACTGAACCATCATTTAAAATCATATTCAGATGATGAATAATTCACATTGCTATAGCTTTCAAGTGGACCTCTTTACAACCAGGGAAAGGTTTTCATTATACATATAATTACAATTAACCTTACTCAAACTCAAACTGAAGTTTAATAAAAAACAGTAGACCCCAATCTCTCTACGTATAATTGAAAGTGTATTATTTAAGCTCAAACAGGAAGTTTAATTAAGAAACATAATCCCTCTATTGACTCGTACTATAGCTTTTAACTTTATAAAGAAGATGGTTTTTTTAAAGAAAGGAATATATTTTTTTATTAATTTCTCCAATATTACATATGTCTAAAGAAAGGAGTATATTTTTTAATTAAAGAAAGGTTTTCGTTTCTCTATTTAAATAAATGTTAAATATATATTTTACTTTCTGCTAACCTACTTAAAGTTTTTATACATTAAAGTTTGTAAGAGGTTAACTTGGTACGCTGGGTTCACTTGATTATGAAACTTTAGTTTTTTTAATTATAATTTTAAGTTTTTATTTTAAAATTAATATTTTAAAATTAAAAATATCATTAAAATAAAGATGATATTTTTAATTAAATAGATTGAAATTTAATTAATAAAAATGATGATGAAGTGTATTATTACACTAATCATAATACAAATTTGATAAATGTTAAAAATTTCTTAAAAGATTTTGAAAAAAAGTCTTTAACAATATATTAAAGAAGATCGAAAATAAAATAAAAATATGTTCATCATATACAAAACATAGCCACAATTTTAAAATTTAATAGAATCTGGCAATATGCAGAAATCAAAAGTAGCAAATTAGATGTGATTGAGAGCGGTAAATAATGAACCTACTCCTCTTAACTTACTGGTGTATTTATGTTTTAGGTAGTGTGAAGATTACGTCCAATTCAGAGTATCAAATGTGGAATGTTGCAGTGTGAAGAAATAAATGCACTTGCATTCGGTCCATTAATACACTTCATAAAAATAAGTTCTACACTCAACCATTCTTCCTTCTTTTCTTCTCTTTTTTTTAAAAATTTAAACCTTACTAATTTTAATCCATTGCCATGGTTCATCAATCTTTCAAAGTACACAATTTTCCGAAATCTCATTTTTTTCCCGTAATCATTTCTTTTTAAATTTTTTTTGGTATGGCCTTTATTTTATATTAATTTAAAGTAGTACATTTATTTACTTATAATTAATTCAAATTAAATGATATTGGTAATTTGTAATTTAAAATAAGTGATGTTGATATTTTTCTTAAAAACTTCAAATTTTATCTTCAATTTTATAAGATACTGTTTATTGGATTTTAAAAAAAAACCAGTTTCATTATGTGAATTGAATTCTACATTCTTGGCATCGACTTCTGAAACATGAATTCGTATCTCCAGCACCTCAAGATAGCTCCCGTCTGATCTTTTTAAACTTCTAGTCCCACTCTCTAGACTAGAGAGTGTCTCTCCAGACCCATTTTTTCTTTACCACTCTTTTCAATTCTAATCATTACAAGTCATGAACATGTGCATCTATATAAATTTGAATGCGTCTACTAAAAATGGGTTGAAGAACATTTAGGACAGAGAAGCATTATCAATTGCATAATTAACATTTTATTATATAACAGTTTCGGTGTACATTTTGAAGTTCTTTCTTATATGTACGATTTTTTTTTTCAATATCTTTGTTTCACTTCTAAGGCCCTGATAAATCATCAACCTCCATTGAACACAGTGCCCAAAATCTTTCTTTCTTTATCAATTTAAGAGAAAAGAATAAGATATTGCAAGGACACAAGGATAGCAATGCAAGTACATAAGGTTCACAATGCAAGTACACCAGAGTCACAATGAGGAATTTGAGGGCAAGGAAATGGAGGTGAAACTAGGGGAATAAATCTCAAAAGTTAGACTTCAATGTCAAACACTTTATCTAAATTGTAAAGTTTTGTCCAGTTACTTTTTATAAAGAAGTGTACAGTCCTAGTAATTATCTCGAATCATATCTAATTTTTTGAGCAACGGTCATATTAATTTCAACTGCACATGTTTAGGTTTAAATTTCTATAACAAGTCATCTACAACATTATACACATAGATGCACCATATCTATATGTTCGTATTTAATTTATTTTTGTTCCAATTATTAATTAAGTAGAGCATTGTCAATGTATTTTACATGTATTATAATATTTTTCTTATTCCTAAACTAAGAGTTGTCAAGGTCCCTCACCCTTCATATTATCATCTAAACCAAGATGCATTTGAAGACAACCATGTACACTTGGCAAAGAAAAATCCCGAGTCAACTTGACATCCCAAGATACCAATAATCTAATTACCATCCAAGGTAACTAAAGACATATAATCTAAACATAGTCCAAGGACAAAAAAAGAAAGTTTGACCCAACAATCAAAGCCTACCATCAAACAAAAACAATAATCATAAATTATATACTTAGACCACAAAAAAACCCAAACCCTCTCATAACAGATCACAAGGATGAATAAAAAAAAGATCAAAGGATTGGTTGAACAAGAATACCCTAACACCATCTTAGTAGAGGGACACATCGAGACACTTCCCTAGCCTAGAATTCTAGCATATCCAGTTGCAATGTTTAACCCAACCGACTTGTCCAACACAAATGAGTCACCTTTATTGCTCCCTATGCTACCTTTTTCTCCATTAATGGAGACATGAGCACCAACGAACAACAAAAAACTATAATGTTGAAGTTTGGAAAAAAATTAACTAATAAAGGTTGGTGGGAAAAAAAACAAAAAAAACAAAAGTAAATTCACAAAATTAACAAGAGTGAAAAACCTTTCATCTAGTTCATAGAAGGATGCCATAGATACCAGTCCCCTACATTCAGCGTCTACAGTGAGAAACACATGCGATTGAATTAAATTCATGACCTCCAAAGCCTTTGCCAACCCACTCTTGTGCAATAGTTTCATGAAGTGTTTAATGATTTCCTGCATCACAATCTTATGTTAGAAGAAATTCAAGAGATTCAATACGAACATTGATGCCACCTTTGAATTCATGCCACTTCTCTTATTCATCTCCATATAGTCCACCCCAAGCACTGCACTTATTACCTACAAATATTTCCTAGACTTATTATGGGAGTCTTAAAAACCACCACTTGCTTGGCTCTATAGAGAAAAAACCTAGGAATCAAATCCAAACTAGACATCTTTGTAACCAAGATGGCAAGAAAGGAAATGCAGTTAAAATAATGCCAAGAGAATGAAGAGTTGTTTACAACTCCCAAATACAATCCCCTTTTGATGTCAAAAAAACACACCTCCCCAATCACGAATAATGATTAAGTTGAACTCAGCCACAAGTCTAGAGTTGATAGTGTGGGAAGAGCAAATAAGTTCCATTATTTCAAGTGGCCCTAAATTTTCATTATTTGTCCTTGTTTCAATCAAAATGAATCCTAATAGATTTTTTAGTAGAAATCCAAGTTGGGATGTTGGATTGGGGAAGACCTCCATCCAATAATATCTTAAACCATTACATCTATAGATGATATTATCAAATATCAAATTATTTTCTTGATCGACTTCAACACTAACTAAAAAATCCACCATATTATTCGCCTCTTGATAACAATGACAATTCAAATAGGAGTTGAATCTCTGGAGCAATTGCCAAACTTGTTTGAAGATGTTTTCTAATTTTTGACTCTATAAACATTAATTCAAAATTGTTCTGTAAATTATCATAGCTTCCCCTCCTATAATCAATCAATAACACAATGCACTACCAATTAAAAGCCCAACCTTAAAACTTAAAAGTTTAATTTCATTATTTAAACCATCCATAAATTTTGGAGATGTATATCTTATGAAAGAGCCGGAATAGTCTCAGATGACACCCAACCCTGAAAGTTGTTGGATTGCCTTTAGGAACACTATTGAAATTTAATTTAAAAAAGCCAGGAAAAAGAGTCTTCCCATCATGTTTTTCCAGTTTACATTGAATCTGATTTAATCTAATTATAAATAATTAAATATTTTTGTTGCATTTTTGTGTAAATGTATTTAGCTATACTATAACTGCTTGTTAAAGCGGAACCCTTCACATATATTTGTAAGGATTATATGAAATTAAGTTGTCTTTTAGGTTAGGAATAAAATAATATATTTATATTGATTATTTAAGAATTAATATAAATTAATATTAAAAAATAAATATATAAATGATTTAATTATTGACATTTTAAACTCGTAAGGAGAGTAATATATTTTTTTTAAATGCAAATATTAAAATAGCTTTATACGATGTATCCTCTTCAAATAAAACATGATAAAATCTTTTAAAAAAATAAAAATAAATATTTTAGTAGCTGTCTTTCCATTTCACTTTGTCATATTCAATATGTGAAGATTTACGTATTCTGACTATAACAACCAAGTTATTTGCGTTAAGATGAAAGCAACAAAGATGACAATTATGCCACCAAAACTTCTAAAGAGGATGAACTACTGACCCACCTAAATCAAATTGCTAATGGAAAATTCTGATGCTACTGGTCTTTATGCTCCCATAATATACGCTCTCTTAATGTCAATGTTTTTCATGGACTACGATATTCGTGTCCCGTCAAACTAAAGCGTCGTTATTTAAAATTTCCAGTGAAGTAACAGAACATCATTCAAACTCTTACCATGATGAAGAAATCACCGTGCTAAAAATATAAAATAAACAGGTCTGTCAATCTTTTAGGTGGGCCTTTTTTCCAGTGAAGGGTCTCTTTACAAAACACAGTTGTAGTTAGAACAAGTCCTTAGCAATACACGGAACTGTGCAGATATAAGAAGCAACAAATTAGGTGTGATTGAGAGCAGTAAATAATGATTATGGTCCTCTTACTGGCTATATTTATGTTCACGCAGTCTGCAGAACGAGTCCAATTCAATGTTAAATGTGGAATGTTGTAGTGTAGAGTTAAATAATAAACATAATCCTCTTACTCGTTGTATTTATGTTTTAGGCAGTCTGGAGAATGTGTCTAATGCAGTGTTAAATGTGGAATGTTGCAGTGTGCAGAGGTAAATGTACTTTCATATGTATATTTTTGGTCCATTAATTCACTTTAAAGAAACAAGTTTTACACCTGAGTCCTGACTCAACCATTCTTCCTTTTTTTCTCTTCCCTATTTCCTTAGAGTTACACTACTAGAGATGATGATGACGTTCTAAATATATTTATGTGGGAGACGTTTTATTTCTGCAACATAAGCCAGTTAAGATGTTGCAACGTGTCAAATGCACAAATCAAAATAAAAGTGACTTCCAAAAATAATAACATTTAACTGTTGAAATATGACTACCAATTTACATTATTTTACTTTACAAATTTTACATTATCAAAATAAAATATTATATTATTTTTTATGTTACTTAGATCTTTGGATAATTGTTAGTCTATTCCAATGCCATGGCTCATACTTAATCATCAACCTTTTAATGTCCACAATTTTTTGAAATATCTTCCTTTTAACGATTTTTTTGTATGATCCTTATTTTATTTGAGATTAGTGAATGTGCTTGTGTATAGTCAATTTGGTTCAAATTGAGTGATATTGGTACTTTTATTAATTTTTGAAGCTTCAATTTTTTGAGATAATGTTAACTTATTTTTTTTTTAATTTTGACCCTATGATTTGGATAGAATTCTACATCCCTGACATTGACTTTCAAAGCATGAATTCCCATCTCCAACACCTTGAGATAGCCCCCATCCTATCTTTTTAAGTTTCTAGTTCCACTCTCTACAATAGTGTCTCTCACCTCTTTTTTAGGATGAACTTATTTTCTCCTTTCTACTCTTTCCAATTCTAGTTTTTAGAAGTATGTGTGTGTGCCAATATTTTAATAATTGAATATAAAGTTTACTACAAAAAGATAGGTCATTTGTGACATACAAGTATTATCAACTACATAGTTAACATTTTACTATAGAGTAATTTTGGCATGCATTGTCAAGTTCTTTTCTCTATATAACTTAATATTTTTCAACATCTTTATTTCCATTCTAAGGCTTGATAAATCCACATCTACAGAATATAGGGCCCGAAATTCACTTGTTTACCTTAGCATTTTAGGACATAAAAGAATAAGATATTGTAGGAACATAGGGCTATAATGCAATTACATAAGGCTCACAAAACATGTACACAAGGGTCATGATGTTATGTGTGAAGGGTGAAATCATGAGAATAAAACCTAAGAGTTAGATTTGAATGTTAGACATTTAATCCATATTGTAAATTTTTATCTAGCTACTATCCAAATCAAAGTGTATGGTCTTAGTAATTGTCTCCAATCATATCCAAATTTATGGGTTATGGTCATTTTAATTTCAACTACACATTTCCAGGGTCATATTTTTACAATAAGTCTTCTACAATGTTATACACAAATGCACCATCTCTATTTGTTTGTATTTAATAATTTATTGTTCCAATTATTAATTAGTCTAGGCATTATCGATGTATTATACATGTATTGTGATAATATTTTCCTATTCATAAAATTAGTGTTGTATGGGTCCCTCACCCTTCATACAAACATATAAAATGAGATACATTTAAAGACAACCCAGTACATCAAAATTAGAGGTCGATATCCCAAACTACCATTCGAATGGAATGAAATCCTTTGAAGGTCCACGATGTTAGGTGCCTTACTTATGGTCTGAAAGGTAGTTTAAAATATATGAGATTACCTCATACTCCTAATATGTAAGAGGCACCTAACTGTGACTCAAATACAAGGTGCACATACCTTACCCCCTATAATATTTGAACTTGTGACCTCCCTTTCAAGAGCAAAATTTCTTCACCATTAATCTAAATACAATCCAAGGTAACTAAAGACATACATAGTAAAAATAATCCATAGACCAAAAAATATATCTTGACCCAACAACCAAAGCCTATTGTCCACCAAAAACATTCTTACATAAATTGCTTACCCATATCACAAAAAAACTCAAACCCTCTCATAACTAAACTCAAGGATGAATCAAAATAATACCAAAGGATTGGTTGAACTAGAGGACCCTAAACCATCTTAGCAAAGGGACCCATCAAGACACTTCTTGGGTATAGAGTGACAATGTTTAGCAAAACCAATCTATCTAACACATAAGCCACCATTATCATTACATGTGCTACCTTTTTTGTCCATCAATGGAGACACAAGTACCATAAAATGATGGAGATTTAAAAATTTTGATACTTGGAAAAAAATTAACTTCAATAAAACTTGGATAGAACAAAGAAAACCCTAGAGTTAGTCCAAAAAAATTGACTAAGAGTGACAAACATTTCCTCTAGTTCATTTAAGGACATCATAGATACTATTTTCTTGCAGTTGACCCTTGCATTTGTAAATACATGTGGCTAAAATAAATTTATGACCTCTAAATCCTTTGCCAACCTACACTTATGCTCCATTTTCATTAAGTGTTTAATGATTGTTGGCACCAAAATCTTATGTAGGAGGAAATTTAAGAGATTCAAGACAAACATTGATGCCACCCCTAAATTCCCATATCTTCTCTTGTCCATCTCCGTATAGTCCACTCCAACCACTACTCTTGTTGCCTACAAAGATTGCTGAGAGTAAACAATAAAGATGATTTGCAGTCACTCCTCTATTATGGGTGTCCTGAAAGCCATGCCCTGCTTGGATATGTAGAGAAAAAACCTTAGAATCAACACTGAACTAGATGACATTGTTATAATGAAGATGAAAAGAAATGAAATTTAGACAAATAATGCATATAGATGATGCCTTGTTTACAACACCCAACATAGTTCCATTTTAATGCCTAAAAGACACACCTCCCCAATAACTAATTATGATTGCATTGATGTCTACCATGAGTCTAGAGACTACAGTGTGGGAAGAGTAGATAATTTTCATTATTACAAGTGTCCCCAAATTTTCATGATTCGTCCCCATTTGAATAAAAATGAACCCTAACAAATTTTTGAGTGGAACTCCAAGTTGGGATGTTGGTTGGGGAAGTCCCTCATCCAAAAATACCTTAAACCATTCCATCTATTGATTATATTATTGAGTGTTAAAACTCTCTCTTGATTGACTTCGTCATTAGCTAAACAATAAGTCATATTGTTCACCTCTTGATAGCAATGATGAGCTAAATATTGTTGAACCTGTAGAAAATTTTCTAAGCTTGTATGAAGATGATTTTGAGTTTCCAACACTATGAACCTTGATTCAAAATTTCTCTATAAGTTACCATAAAGTCCCCTTTAATAATCAATTTGGCAATACCACAATGCATTGTCAACTAAAGGCCCAACACCAAGGCTTGAGATTTAGTTTCATTATTTAATATAACGAACCATTACACCAAAACCTCAAGGCATTATTGAAATTTGCCCACTAGGATCATAACATCCCACCACACTTCCGAAACCCAGACTCTGGGTTGGATTTGTGCCTGTACACCAGGGTCCTCGCATGTTCAAGCCCCGAAAGAACACTGCCATGCCGACGTAACCACCCGCTCCATGACTTGAACTCAGGTGGAGGCTCTAATACCAAATGTAACAAACCATTACACCAAAACTTTGAGGCGTTAGTCAAATCCATCCATCCAAATCATACCATTTAAACCATCCATAAATTTTAAAAATTATTTCCTATGAAAGAGTTGGAATAATATCAAAGGACACACCCAACCCTAGAAGCCCCTGGATGCAAAAAAGCCAGGAAAAGGAGCCTTCCCATCATATTTTTTCAGTCAACAAAGATTGTCCAGACTAAATAACAAAGAATATTTTTAGTCACTTTTCTGTTATGGGTGTCCTGAAAGTCACCCCTTGCTTGGATCTATAGAAACAAAACCCTCAAAGCAACTCTAAACTAGATGACATCATTGTAGCCAAAAGGGTGAGAAGGGAAATGCATACAAAATAATGCCAAGATTATGATGCATTGATTACAACCCCTAGCACAATCCCCTCTTAATGCCAAAAAAACACAACTCCCCAATCACCAATTAGGATTAAAATTAAATTTATTTTCCATGAGTCTAGAGCCAATAGTATGGGAATCACAAATAAGTTTTATTACTACAAGCAACCCTAAATTTCCATGCTTTATCCCCATTTCAATCGAAGTGAATACTAACATATTTTTGAGTGAAAACCATTTTTGGATATTGGATCGGGGAAGTTCCCCATCAAACAATTTCTTAAAACATTACATCTATTGATGATATTATCGAGTATCAAATCGTTCTCTTGATCGACTCCGACAGTAGCTAAATAATATACCATATTATTCACCTCTTGATAGCAATGACATTTGTATTTTAATAAAAATTTATTTATCTATATTATAATTATTTATTAAAATGAACTCTTTTATATATACTTGTCAATCTTTCACATATAGTTGTTGAGATTATTTCAAATAAAATTGAAGAATAAAATAATATATTTATGTTGACTATCCATTGATTAATACATACCGACAATATAATATCTTACATAAAATATATATAACTATTAAAATAACATTATACAATATATCCAATACGTACCGACAATAAAATATCTTACATAAAATATATCTAAGTATTAAAATAATTTTGTACAATATATCCTCTTGTTATGTCTTTCCATTTCACCATGTTTCCTACTTTAAAAAGGTAAGAAATGTTTCACTAGCTGTCTTTCTATTTCACTTTATCATATTCAATACGTAAAAAAATGGGTATCCTGATCGTAACAACCAAGTTCTTTGCTTTTAAGATGAAAGCAACAGAAATGATAATTATGCCACCAAAACTATAGCTTTCAACTTTATAAAGACGATATATATTTGTTCTTCAAAGGATTTCATTTCTCTATTTAAAGATGCTTATTGTCATGTGTTTTACTTTCTGCTAACCTACGGGAAGCTTCTACAGATTAAATTTTTATGGGTTTAATTTGGTGGACTCGATTTACCTGATTTTGAAACCATAACTTTTGTTTTGATTATTATTTTGCATATCATATTAAAATAAAATAAAATTAAAAAAATTATATTTAATTAATATAAATAATTGTAAAATTCATTATCATATGAGTAACGGTATAAATCGTCAAAGAAATGGAAAAAAAAAAGAGAGAGAGATATTAAATAATAATATAACAGATCCTTAACAATACACTGAACTTTAATAATATTTGCAGATATCAGAAGCAACAAATTAAGTGTGATTGAGAGCAGTAAATAATGAACATGGTCCTCTTACTGGTGTATTTATGAATTAGGCAGTCTAGAGAATGCGTCCAATTGAGCATGTTAAATGTGGAATGTTGCAGTATTTAGTCCATTAATACACTTACAAGAAACAAGTTTTACACCTGAGTCCTGACTCAACCATTCTTCCTTCTCTTTTTCCCTATTTCCTTAGACTTACGCCACTTGAGAATGAAATCCAAACCATATAATCTATTCCATTGCTATAACCCATACCTGGTCATCAATCTTTCAAAACCCACAATTTTCCCAAATATCTTCCTTTTAGCTATTTTCTTGTATGACCTTTATTTGATTTGAGTTTAGTGAATGTGTTTGTGTATACTTAATTTAGTTTAAAAGAAGTAATATAGGTATTTTTGAAACAATGTTAATTTTAAATATATATATATATATATATATATATATATATATATATAGTCTCATTATTTGAATCAAATTTTACATTTTTAACATTGATTTCCAAAGCATGAATCCTCATTTCCAACACCCTGAAATAGTTTCCATCCTATCTTTTTAAGCTTCTAGTTCCACTCCCTGCCTAGATAGTCACTCACCTCATTTTCAAGATGAACCTACTTTCTTCCTCCTGCTCTTTCCAATTCAAATTGCTAGAAGTCAATGTGTATGCCAATATTTTAAATTGGAATCAAGCATTATCTATTACATAGTTAATATTTTACTATAGAACAAATTTTCACACATTTTGAAGTTCTTTTCTCTATGCAATTTATTCTTTTTCAACATTTTTATTTTTAAAAAAAAACTAACTTATGATCCCATCAATGGGAGAACCACAATGTGTCCTTGGAACATAGAGTTAGAGAGTGACTTTCCATAGATAAAAAGTGCTACAAATAAGTGTTTCTGAATCCAAAAAGGCATCAAGTCTTATAGTGTAACTGTCCTACTCATTGCTTATAGAATTTTTTGTTACATGTGTAATTTGACTAGAAGGTGCAAGACTCAATGAATTATGTTGTAAAATAAGAGAAGTTCTTTGTCTATGTGTTTGTTGTGCAACATGTTGAATTGTCTAAAGCGTTACCTTAGAAAATGTTGTAAAAGATTTAGATTTATTTGAACCTTGAGTAACTCTCTGAAAGGACATTTTCTACTTAGGAGGGTGTACCACTTTATTTTGAACTATCTATGTAGAAAGATTATGTATAGGTGCCATAACTAATTATGCACTATGCTTTTGGATAGGTGCACTATTTTTATTTTTATTGTGCTCTTGAATAAGTCACATAACTAATTATGATGGCAGTAGGGGAGGAAGAGGAGTTACCATTGACTATAGAGGGTATTCATATTGAATGTCTTGAACTTTTACCACTTGATTACAATGTATGTATTGTAGGAATGTATAGATGGTATTGTGAGAAGCTTATGTATCCAAGGGTATCCTAATAAGTCCTAAATACCCATGTGATTGGTAAGATTAGAAATAGAGTTGCCACTACTATTGAACCAACTTGGAGAGGTAGCACTTTATGGCCAAGGGTATTATGTATATGTACATCAAATGCTTTGATTATTCTTGATGTGGCTTGTAAATATTGCTCTGTGTATCCAAGACTGTGAAGGAGTGTCATTGCACATGCATTTTTTCTTGATCCATTGTCAATCATGACACTATGTATAATTGAATTAATTGAGAATTATAGAATGAGTTGACCACCCTAAAAAAAAAATTGTGCATCATATTGATCATCATTTATAATTTTCTTTTAAAGTTGAATATTTTACTCTGTATTCTTAGAAATAATCACACCTTTATTGTTTATCTTTGATGTATGTGGTTGATATTGTTGATGCTCTTTTGATATATTTTAAGTGTGCATTATATGTTCGTATATTTGATCTGAAGCTTGGTAGTACCAATGTCATGATGTAAGGTGAGATGTAACTTTATCATGGACCATAGCATCTTTCATCCTTGTTTTATTGCTTTCAAATGTGATAATCTGTTTATCTAGAAGTTTTGTAATTTTTTCTCACAATGCATAACAATTATTATCTTGATGCCCATTAATACCATGATAAATGAAAAATGCCTTGCCTTTTATGTACTCATGATGATGATGAGGATGATAATAATTATGAGGGATATTGATTAATTTCTCATTTGAAAATGTATGTAGAATATTATGTGGCCGATCTTTGAGTATATTAAATTGAATTTATTGCCTCTTACATAAAGTAAGTTTATTTACATTAGATGATGCTTTGTAAACTAATCCTTTCCTTTTATTGAGTACCTTAACATGGTCAACCTTATTTGTAAAATTGTTTCCATTAATTCATCCTTCTGATAAGAGACTATAATTGGACTCTTTATTTTTAGATGTTGATTCTTATTCCATTCTTTTATTATTGACTTCCTTAATGTGTGATGATGAGCTTGATTAATTTGTATTATTAGTCTTATGTGTTTTATAATTTAAGTCACATGTCTATTTGAACACATTCATTTATAATATCTCAAAAGAGATGTGAATCTTATGCGTGGCTCTTTATTTAAATGGAGATAAAATACCCCTACTGAAAATAAAATTATTTTTCCAAATCCAATGGTTGATAAGTTAATGAATGAAAAGTATCCTTGAATCGTAGTATGTAATCTGTGATAAGTTAGTCATGGTCTTGTTGCAAACCTTGTAGATGTTCCATTATTAACTTGAGTACCACATGTTTGTTATGATCTGATAACAATGCATCTTCTAACTTTTTAAAGTTAAGTAAAGAGGGCTACATAAGATATAAAACCAATTTATAACATCTCTTATGATACTTATATGGAAATCATTTAATAGAATACATATATCATTTCCCCAATCTTTGAAAGATAAGATATAATTATTTAAATGAGTACAAGGATCTCTGCATCCATCTAACAATAGTAGTGTAGGCATAATGAAATTATTTAGATATGGATGCTCATATACAACTCATTTAAGTTGTTTTCATAATATAACATTATCTTTAATATTGGAACAACATGAACTAGTTCTAAAAGTGAGACCAAGTACATGCTTTTGGAGGTCACCAATATCATGCATCAGGGATATAGTATGACTAGTAGGAATGGAAGTGGTTTTAAAAGGATCACTCATGGGTTGTAATTTACCATCTATTTTTAACATTATTATGAGAGGATCATCATAGATGTCATTACATGGCTGAAATTTTCATTCTATGACATAATCAATACAAACTTGGGAATCATTACTTGTTTGATTGGATTTTTTTTAACTTAGGAGAGAGGAAAGAGTCATCATAAGTATTGTTATTATGATACTCACATTCTATAGATAGAAGATTCAACTATCATGATAATCATTGCATAATATTTGAATATTGTCACTTTGTAAGGTTATAGTAGTGTTATCACTTTCTGAGTGTATATCAAATTCATTTGCATTCTTAGCTTTTTTAGGGGAAGTGGAAGGAATATCATTAAATGTTATAACATATTTTTTAACTTCCAAAGGAGTAGAAAGGGTTTCAAAATCTTGTATATCTTTATCCATGTTTATAGTATATTGTAGGATATCATATGCATTGAAATCATCTAATTTTTCAAGAAAGGGAGGAGGAATATCACATTGATTTGTATCACTCACCCTTTATATGCAAGGGGTATGATTTTGTGATTAATATTTATTAATGTGGTGTAATGCAGTAGTGAACTTAAAAGATAATCAAGATGCACTAAGTACTGAATTTTCACTTATTGATCCTTGTGAGAGATTTAGGGAGAGAATATGTTCATTACCAATATGCTCTTTTTATTCTATTTACAAAAAGAGGAATACAAGGGAGGAATGTGTTGTGTAGTTTTTAATCGGTTAGCTCATGTCCCCCTTCACTATATTCTTTGTTATTGTACGAGTCATCTTGATTTTCATAATTGTAATCATATCTATCTCAATCATATTTTTAATTAATGTAAGAAGCATAAAAAAATTCACAAGGGTAATCATTAGTCCATTTGTTATCATAAGCGTAAGGTAAAATATTGTTAGATAAAATTAAATATAGAGGATAAACACCATTGTGTATTTCATATTTAGAATCATTTTTTGTATTTGTAAACCCATAATATAACAAATGTGATAAACACAAAGAATAACTCTAGCAAACAATCTATCATACCAATAAAGGAAGGATATTAAAGGCTACAACTAGGTAGGGTGTGTTTGATTTGTAGGCTCTTAGATATATTTATCCCAGTCATAAATAGTGAACACAAATATAAAGGCACTAACTACAGAGGATTACATTGTTCATGTAGCTTCATTATTCCTTCTCTAAGCGATGTTGAGAGTAAGTTTTTTAGTCTCACTATTTACCAATACACTATAAGAACAAATGGTCATGGCTTCATATGGCTGAAAATAAAACCCTGGGTGTTTGTGATATACCATGAGTACATGGAAATTGAAATACATAAATATTGTTATCTAATGGCTTGAGTATTAAGGTAGTGCCCTTCACACCATGGTAAAATTTGAGACTTCTTTGCCCAAAATAATGGATCCTATGAATTTTAAAATTGTTGGAACATACTTTATAGGAACACAAAGAAAAATGAAATTGAAATCCAAATTAGAAAATCAAAGGCTCAAAAATAATAGTTCAAGTTCACCAATATGTTTTACCTTATTTTTTATAAAGTATTAATTTTTTTTTTTAATTATAGGTGTACAACTAAAAAATATTAGAATGCTAAAGATATACAATAATTGATAATTATGATGCTAAGTATGGAAAATTGTTATTTTAAAAAAACACTAGAAATAAACATGCTTAACTCAAAAACATATCTTTGTTGATTATTTCAGATATCAACAATGAGAAAAAGTAAAAGAGGTGACTCTGCATGCTCAAGATTAGAGATAGAATTTTTTGAATATGTTTAGATAATTTTGACAAACGTGGATGGTAGTGGTAGTCAATCTTATCTATCTTCACTGGTTGTGTCTACGTTGACTATGACAAAAGTCAAACTATGTGAATCAACATATAATAAGACTATGATGGCTTAGGATCATAGATATATATTTTTACTATGTCTGGACAAGTCTGGAGAAAGTGGATGGTAGTAGCAGTGAGTCATCTTTCTCTTTGTCAGTCATGTTTGTGTTGACTGTGACAAAAATATAATTGTTGTTTCTCATGTGCCTATGTTTGATTAGTAGGATGAGATATTGTTATTTGATATATGTCACACAAAAATCATTGTATTCTTTATATTTTCTTTGAAACCTTAAGGGCACTTTGATAAATTTGAATCCTAAAAAAATAAGAATGGAATGTAATGAGTTGCGCTAACCTTAATCACCCCTTAATGATTGATCATTTCCTACGTATCCAATACTCCAAGGGAAATCAATCCCATGTAGTCTCCCACCTAGAATGAATGTAAAATTTTTCTTCTTTGACTATATGTATGCATCTATAAAATAGATTTTATCCTTGAAAATGATATATCTTGACTTGGATTATGGTTACTCCTTGTGAGTGATCTTGAATATGGAGAGAATAGGGAAGATTTTATCAATGTGTATAAGTATGTATGATTGAGAGAAGTGAATGCCAAGTGGATAAAATGAATGACTCTTGATATGTATCTATAGGAAAACCTTTTGTAAATTTTCTTTAACTAACCATGTGAAACATGTAGGAAGATCCAAAATATTTATTTCTAATTTGGAAACTAGTCATTATTTAGTGCAGGACATGACTCACATAAATGGATAAGAGCACATTGTGTTCCTATCCGCCTAGCACGGACTTGTATAGAGTTATCAAATATAGTTATCCTCTATTCGAGACAATCTGAATTTGATTTTAGATAGATTGATCATTTGACATTGGGATTTTTATCTAGTGGAATTGGAAAAAAAAAAGGTTGAACCTACATATATATAAATGGCTTATAAGAATGGTGAATAAGGGTCATGTAATTGGGTGCAAGTAATGTGGTTAGGAATATGTAAATAATTAGCATTGTTAATTGATTGTGACTAAATTTATGTATCTACATGTGGAAATTATTGTCTTACCACTTGTATCCTCATCCTCGATCTAGATCTCAAAATATCACATTCTTGTAATCTCACATATTGGATGTTAGGTTATATTGTTCTACTTGTATTTTCACATCATTAGATTAAGGGAGAATGACCACCTCACTTATATATATGCTTATTTTCTCCACTCATGCTATTAGTACAGCATGAAGCTATGACATATGTGCTCATGATGGTATGTTTTCTACCCATGCTTAGGTGAGATTTACACTCACATCCTCCAACTTGATAATTGTCTGTAGATAGACTTCCATGTCCCCAATTAATAGATTGAATAGGTAAGCATATCTTCTTGCCTCAAATTTAACCTACTCAACCATTCCTTGAATATATTTTGAGTTATCTAATATTAGTCTCCTAATGGTCCTTGAATGTATGGAATCAAAAATGCATAATGTCTATAGATCAATCATAACATGGAGAAGATAGATCATACCATACACTTATAATTGGGAACACATTTGTTAAGTGAGAACATGACCAATATGGGGATATATTATACCTAATTAGGGGATCTCTTACCACAATACACTATGCTAGGAAGGGTTCCAAAGCCTCCAGTCAAGCATAATCACATAATAACACTAAGGAAGTCCTATGTTTTATATTCACTAAACTAATAACAAGTAAAGTAAAATCTAATCTAGTGCTCATCAAATCTTATGACACAAAGTGGGGGTTAGAAACAATAAAACTAAACATGTATAAGAGACATATACCCATGTCAATGTATACAAAATATCAATGCATGGAAGAGAATTAAAAATGCACACACACACACACTCTCTCTCTCTCTCTCTCTCTCTCTCTCTCTCTCTCTCTCTCTCTCTCTCTCTCTCTCTCTCTCTCTCTCTCTCTCTCTCTCTCTCTCTCTCTCTCTCTCTCTCTCTCTCTCTCTCTCTCTCTCTCTCTTATAAAGGAGGAACAAAGTTAGGGATACTTACCTTTGAAGATGAACCCACCGAGCCTCAATCTCTCCCTTGGCCAAGGTGCTTCATAAAAGGTTGTTATGATATGTAAGGATGACAAGGATAAATTGGCTCTAGGCTACACAACCTATCAATGCATCTAAAATACTTCTCTATAAGATAAGATCTGTATCTCCAAGAAAGTATGAAACCTTAAGCTTGTTATTCAATTATAATGGTGGATAAGCAGATGCGTAATTGCTCTTAATTCTTATTCTCTTCTCTTAATAATGGAGAAATGAACTTGTATATATAAGTAACTCTAACACTAGACCCTTACAAAAATTTTAGCCAATAGGGTTGACCCAATCAACCTAGTATTGTTTAACCCATGATAAAAATAAACTACATCGGTTATGTGGGTTAACGACAAAAGAATATAGGGTCGACCCAGCCAACATAGTTTTAAAACTATTGAAAGGGGATTTAAGCTATGGAAAAGATAAATGAAAGTAGAAAATGATTGGAAGAGGGTGAAATAGACAATAACAAGCTTAGAGACAAGGTTTTTAGGAGACAAGTGTGTATATAACAAATGGTAAAAGGGACAACAATATTTTGAAGCACCAATGTTCTACCCACCCCTTTCCTAGTGTACCCCTTAAGGCATGCACTCAAAGAGATTGAGACTCGATGGGTTCTTACAAGATACAAAGTGTCAATAATCGATAAAATTTTGAAAATATTATGTATTTACATGTGCCCCACTCGAAGCTCATCATATGTCATGTGAGTGCAACATGGGATGGTGCTTCAGGAATAGAACATGATAACACATAACATTGATGCTAAGCAAAGTGTATTAATAAGCAAATAAGATAAATGAAAGGATAAAATAGAAAATCATATACCTTTAATTACCTTAGTGTTTTAGATAAAGAAGTAGATTGCAAGAGAAATGAAGGAATCCAATGTGAAAAACATTAGCCAAACATGTAGAGATTAGTGCCAAAAATCATTTTTTTTGGAAAATAGGCATATAGTAGTGGGAAGGATTCTCTATGTTATCATGATTCCAAAACATTTTATGGTATGAAAAATGGATTAGTAGAAACAAAGATATAGACAAAATAAGGAATTTGCTGGAAAATATTTGAAAGATTGAGATTTTTGAAAAGTAATTTTAAATAAGGTGAAAGGGAAGTCATTTGTTATTTTTGATTTGTGAAGGAGAGAGAAAGAGCTCTGAGAGACCAAATGAGTGAGGATGGCAAGGAGATGATAGGCAAGATGAGAGGGATTCCCACTGGTGACAACAGGTGAAACATAGGTAGGAAAATGAGAATCTCAAATTTGTTTTTGAATATTTTATTAAAATTAAGTATTTTTTAGAAATTTGTATTTTAAATAATTTTAAGAATTGGAATGAACCCAAAAAAAGTTTCTAAGCATAGGAAAAAACAAGTAGGGAAATGGGTTTGAAGGGATCTGAGTAATAACTATCAGAAGGCATTTATTACTAAAAATGGAAGGGGTCAGCAAGCAGAAACAACTAGGTTGACCTAATCTACCTAGCAGGCTGAAATTTTGGAAAATCCACACTATTGACCTAGTTGGTATGTGCCGACCTAGTGCATTTTTTCATACTACTGACTTAATAGAAAAATCCACTATGATAGATTAGTATTAAAAGGGGAAAAATAAAAGGGTTGACTTAGTTTGTTAAGTTAACTTGGTCAAAATAACGAAATTTTGGTTAGCCTAGTGTTTGACTAAGGGACTAGAATAGTAAAGAAATACATGAAATAGGTTGAAAGAGTGCTAGAAAGGCCCAAAATGATCAATTGAGGGATAAAATCACTGAGTAGGCTAGAAATAGGTTAAATTGATTAAAAATGAATAAATTAAAGCAAATTAGGCTTGTTTTTGTTTAAAATTTGAAAAGAAGGTATTTTGATTATAAATGACATGAAGGATCTAATACATATTTTATTATTTTATGGTTGTAGGGTCATCTTAGATTTTGGTGTTTAGTGGACACAACATGGCTTCCCAAATTATTAGATCAATTATCTATTAGAGATCGAGCCATATTGATTACCTTAGGTTTTGGAGGTATTGTGGAGATGTGTAAGATTCCATTAAGTTTAGATTTTCTAATCATGTTCCTAGGAGCCTAGGAATGGTTGAAAAATATGTTTAGGTGGGAGGTAGAGGTGGGTATCACTTTGAGGATGTTCATGCTATCTTGGGACTACTTATAGCAGGCACACCCATGGTTATAGGAGTAATAGATAGTGAGGAGGAGAGGAGAGCCTTAGCCATATGGGCAATGGGCTTAGAGAGGATATACCCTAGTTTGAGAGTTAGTTACTTCATATATTCTAGATATCTAGAAGGTGGTGATAGGACTTATGATAGTATGGTGTTGTGTCACAATTCAGATGGTAAGGTACCACTTTTTATGATAGCCTTTTGCAAGATGATATTGGAGGATGGGGTGTTGTATGACTTAGGATATATCATCTAGGAACAACTTATGCATGACATATATGAGATGTTGTCTAAATGGAAGAATTCACTAGGGCCTATTATATTACTGACTGTATGTATATATGAAAGGTTCCCTATGTATTGATCGATTGGGTTACCCCATGCGGTTGATGATAGGTTACCTTGGGTATAGAGGTGGAGGTAGGATCAAGTATTATGGGATGTGCCCCACATGATAATATTTCAAATGGTGAGTTGAGAAAACATTATATCGAAGCCTTATGGGAACATTACTATAGTGTGGTTGAGCTGGGAGATAGTGGGACCAACATTGGCATGAACAAAGATTATTGGCCACAATGCTTGGTGGCACATGTACTAAGATAGATGGTGCTTACTCACCCAATGGTATTGATAGTGGTGCCCAAATTTTGGGACTAATATGTGAGAGAGCTTAGGGGGAGAGGAAGATTAAGGCCACCAGGTGTTAGGCCAGTGCTTAGACCACATCATGAAAGACCATGGACAGGTCAGGCATGATGAACAATAGAGAGAGAGGAGATGGATGCAGAGACAAGAGTATTAAAGGGAATACCACCAGAACCACAGGTGGAGGAGTAATGACCACCAAATACATGACATTGATAAATTCATCAATAGTAGGAGAGAGTAGTCATCCCAGCTAACCCATCAAGCAAGCTAAGATAGAGTTAGGTGATAGAGAGACCATTGAGGCATAGCCTAAAATGGGTATGAGTGGTGACTCTGGGATTTGATTTTGGGTAGTGACCTAAAAATGAGGTTCTTGGAGGATGAATTGATGGGGAGACCATTCTTGGTGATCATACAGATGGTGATATGATGGTAGGTGACACACAAATAGGTAATAAAAGATAGTTAAATTTTGCTTAAATTATTTGAGATAAAGTATAGATAGATAGATTTTAAGATATATCAGTAATCTAATATCTATCTAGTTGGTATGTTTTCATATGTTGTAGAGGATGAGGATAGAAAATGGGAGTCATTAATGAGGGAAGCACTCTATGATATCCTAGATGAGGCACTAACACCATACGACCCAATCACACTAGAGGATCCCATGGCACCATCTACGCTAGCTTAGGTGAGTTGGTTCAGACTAGCATAAGAGGCTATGAGGTAGTTATAAGAACACAGGGAGTGGATGAAACCATCGATAGGGGTGGGAAAAGAGAGGTAATGGCATGACAGGCCCTATCTAAGGAGAGAGCCATGCATCTAGCTACCATGACACATATGGGATAGGTACAGGCCCAAGAAAGAGCGACACATCTAACGACCCTAACCTAGTTGACGTAGGTAGAGACTCAAGTGGCTTATCTATAGGGTAAGGTATCAGGATTGATGTCTCAGATAGCCTCTTTATATTTTTTTGTTTGGAGGAGTTAGATTGAGGCATCTATGGGAAATGTGTCCAGGCAATGAGATAGGCATGATGGGGCCTAACCATAGAGTTGGAGCTTTGTATATGGTTATATTTTTGTATTAAACCTTATATATGTGTGTGTGTGTGTGTGTGTGTGTGTGTGTGTGTGTGTGTGTGTGTGTGTGTGTGTGTGTGTGTGTGTGTGTGTGTGTGTGTGTGTGTGTGTGTGTGTGTGTGTGTGTGTGTGTGTGTGTGTGTGTGTGTGTGTGCTAGAGAGAAATATATCTAAGCATCCACAACCACAACCATAATGCAAACACATACACTCACCATTCAATTGCCAAAATGACACACACACACACACACACACACACACACACACACACACACACATATATATGTGTGTGTGTGTGTGTCTCATTTTGGCAATTGAATGTTGAGTGTATGTGTTTGCATTATGGTTGTGGTTGTGGATGCTGTGTGTGTGTGTGTGTGTGTGTGTGTGTGTGTGTGTGTGTGTGTGTGTGTGTGTGTGTGTGTGTGTGTGTGTGTGTGTGTGTGTGTGTGTGTGTGTGTGTGTGTGCGTGCGCGCGTGCGCACACACGCGTGTGCTAGAAAGAAATATATATAAGCATCCACAACCACAACCATAATGCAAACACATACACTCAACATTCAATTGCCAAAATGAGACATATATATATATATATATATATATATATATATATATATATATATATATATATATGTCTCATTTTGGCAATTGAATGTTGAGTGTATGTGTTTGCATTATGGTTGTGGTTTGGCAATTGAATGTTGAGTGTATGTGTTTGCATTATGGTTGTGGTTGTGGATATATATATATATATATATATCATTTTGGCAATTGAATGTTGAGTGTATGTGTTTGCATTATGGTTGTGGTTGTGGATGCTTAGATATATTTCTTTCTAGCACATGTAATTAGTTTTTAGTATATGTTATGGGAAATATATGAGTTGTGGTGTCTTTTATAGCATAATGTAGAATACATGTATGGTTAAAAAGAAATAGGCAAAAAAAAGATTTGGTAAAATATAATCAATAAAAAATGTACTAAACATTATTTCAAGTTGGGAAATGTGTAATAATAAGAAAATGACTAAGTATAAAGAACCAAGGGGTGGTAAAATGATTTTAAAAAAAAATCATTTTTGTTACACCTCCTCCTATGAGTACCTATACTAATCTTACTCACACGCATAGTTTTTGCTTCTACGACACAAATAATCATTCATCCATACATTGTTGTAAATTGTGATAATATATTGATACTTTACATCCTTTTACACTTTAATCCTTAGATAAGGCCATACCTCCCCTAGAGGTATTTATTGAGTATATTCCTCACTATGGAGAGGTGTATTATATTTTGCATCAATGTGACACCCATCACACGGATCATTACCGCATCCTTCAACAACACCTTAAAGATCATATCTTAACTATTGTCACACCTTCTACCTTTCCTTCCATGGGTCATTCCCACAAGAAGGCTCCCCCTTATTCTCCCATAGTTCCACCTCCTATAGTTCCATCCCCTCCTATGGATCCTTCCCCACTGATGATTCCTTCACCCATGAATCTTTCACCTATGGACCTTCCTCTACCCATGAATCCTTCACTCATGGACCTTCCTCCACATGTGAATCCTTCACCCACGGATCTTCCCTCACCTATTTATCCTTCTCCACTTGTGGATCCTTCCCCATCAGTGATTCCTTCATATCTTGTAGAGTCTACTCCCACACATTATTCTAAGCATCCCTTGCCTAATATACTTCCTTAGTATTATCTATCAAGCATTCCTAATTTTTATATTGAGGAGATTAGACGTGAAGTATTTTCCTAGTTTTTAGTGAAGATAGATGAGACATTAGTTTTAGTTCGCATCCAACTTCATAGAGACTTATCAAATGTTATAGATAATGTGTGGGGGGAAATCTATTATTAATTATGAGAACATGCATGGTGTTCTTCCAATTTCATTTTCATTTGGATTGGATGTGTGCTCAAATATTACCTTTATCTATTTTTTATATCATTTGACATTGTGTCAAATTCGTATTTATCTTACAAGGTGACTTTGATTTCACACTTTATATTGCTTATATTGTCATTTATATTCTCTTATGGATGTCTTCTTTATCATTTCCTTCTTTTTCTTCTTGATTTTATTTCATACAAAATCTCTTGTTTTCTTTTAATTATTGTTTTCTTTCTTATCTCTATGTACATGGATAATTGTCATTGTGACTTGGTTATACAAACATGGTTCCCTTTAGTCATTCCATATTTACCATGTGATCAATTAGAAAATAATTAATCTTATTATAATCTATTTTCACTGGTCCACTTTGGATCTCCTTTATTCCCTTTTCAAAAACTAAGCATATATATGGTTGAGACTTGAGATAACATGTTGGTTCATTGTCAAGTCTAAGCATTCTAGTCAGTCTTGTCTTTGGTCACTTAACTTCCTTTAGCCTAAGACTACAACTCATTTGTGTGTATCACTCTATCTCTTATGATTGGTTATTCCAACTCTTTATGGAGGAGGAATTTTTAAAAGCCTTATAAAACATTCAAAATTATAAAAAGTCAAATCACACTAAAAGATGTGATTCAAAACACTTCACTTTTTTTATAGTCAAAGCTCAAAATCCAAATTTGGCCTCATGGTAGAACCGAGGTCCATTGTTGTGTGGTAATCCAATAGATTAGAAAAGGAGAATAAAAAAATCTTTTAGTGATACCTACTTTCTCATGCAAGTACCCAATCTTTGAAGTAGACCGATAACTCTATAAGTGGTCTTGAGGAGTGGGGAACATGTCATGGGAGGGTAGGTCCATTTTAATTTTTCTTGTACCAATATACCTTCATGAGTTGATCTTAGTATCATTCTTATTTTCCTACACATCTTTATGTCTATAGAGAATAGGTTTCCTTTATACATTGATGGTCATTAGGCACTTTGTGTCTTCTCGTGTCCTTAGTATGCTTCATGTCTCCTAAGGTCTTTTCATAAGATGCCTAAGTTATGATTTTTACATTCCTTATTTCACACCCTACATTCCTTATATTTCCTATTGAGAAATATTATTATGTTCATTGATCACTCTCCTAGGTATTCCATTTTTGAGTTGCATTGTAAGACCATGGATAGGACATGGCCTTTCTCACAAATTAACAAAATTTCACATTCCTATTTACCAACATTCCATTATTACCAAATTTTCACATTAATTATACCTCATTGGTGTTCCCTTTGTGAGGTGCAGTGTAACACCATGTATAGGACTTGGCCTTCCTCACAAAATTTTACAATAATCCAAGTCACAATCAAAATTATATGTGTCAAATATGAGATAAGATGTGATTGATTATGAAGTTACACATCATTGACATGATTCCCAATTTTATTTAGTATGTTTTATGCTTACTTTATTACTCTATCACTTTTATCTTCTTATTTTTTGATTACATGTAAGATTCTAGCCATTTCTTGAATTTTTCATACTTCCCAACTTGAATTAGTGTGATAAATTTAAGACCAATTTTGCCAATTTTTTTTTTAATACTTTCCAACATGATTTATTATGATTGAATATCTTAATTGATTTATTTTTATACCATTTGTCCTTTTTTTATTGCTTTCCACTTTATTACATTAATTTCATACTTCCCAACATGATTTAGTGTGACTTTAATTTTTTTAATTTGGTGCCAAATCTTTCTCTTGGTTTGATTTTTTTTTAAAATCATTTTACCACCCCTTGGTTCTTTATACTTAGTCATTTTCTTATTATTACACATTTCCCAACTTGAAATAATGTTTAGTACATTTTTTATTGATTATATTTTACCAAATCTTTTTTTTGCCTATTTCTTTTTAACCATACATGTATTCTACATTATGCTATAAAAGACACCACAACTCATATATTTCCCATAACATATACTAAAAACTAATTACATGTGCTAGAAAGAAATATATCTAAGCATCCACAACCACAACCATAATGCAAACACATACACTCAACATTCAATTGCCAAAATGATATATATATATATATATATATATATATATATATATATATATATATATATATATATATATATATATATATATATATATATATATATATCATTTTGGCAATTGAATGTTGAGTGTATGTGTTTGCATTATGGTTGTGGTTGTGGATGCTTAGATATATTTCTTTCTAGCACATGTAATTAGTTTTTAGTATATGTTATGGGAAATATATGAGTTGTGGTGTCTTTTATAGCATAATGTAGAATACATGTATGGTTAAAAAGAAATAGGCAAAAAAAAGATTTGGTAAAATATAATCAATAAAAAATGTACTAAACATTATTTCAAGTTGGGAAATGTGTAATACTAAGAAAATGACTAAGTATAAAGAACCAAGGGGTGGTAAAATGATTTTAAAAAAAAATCAAACCAAGAGAAAGATTTGGCACCAAATTAAAAAAATTAAAGTCACACTAAATCATGTTGGGAAGTATGAAATTAATGTAATAAAGTGGAAAGCAATAAAAAAAGGACAAATGGTATAAAAATAAATCAATTAAGATATTCAATCATAATAAATCATGTTGGAAAGTATTAAAAAAAAAATTGGCAAAATTGGTCTTAAATTTATCACACTAATTCAAGTTGGGAAGTATGAAAAATTCAAGAAATGGCTAGAATCTTACATGTAATCAAAAAATAAGAAGATAAAAGTGATAGAGTAATAAAGTAAGCATAAAACATACTAAATAAAATTGGGAATCATGTCAATGATGTGTAACTTCATAATCAATCACATCTTATCTCATATTTGACACATATAATTTTGATTGTGACTTGGATTATTGTAAAATTTTGTGAGGAAGGCCAAGTCCTATACATGGTGTTACACTGCACCTCACAAAGGGAACACCAATGAGGTATAATTAATGTGAAAATTTGGTAATAATGGAATGTTGGTAAATAGGAATGTGAAATTTTGTTAATTTGTGAGAAAGGCCATGTCCTATCCATGGTCTTACAATGCAACTCAAAAATGGAATACCTAGGAGAGTGATCAATGAACATAATAATATTTCTCAATAGGAAATATAAGGAATGTAGGGTGTGAAATAAGGAATGTAAAAATCATAACTTAGGCATCTTATGAAAAGACCTTAGGAGACATGAAGCATACTAAGGACACGAGAAGACACAAAGTGACTAATGACCATCAATGTATAAAGGAAACCTATTCTCTATAGACATAAAGATGTGTAGGAAAATAAGAATGATACTAAGATCAACTCATGAAGGTATATTGGTACAAGAAAAATTAAAATGGACCTACCCTCCCATGACATGTTCCCCACTCCTCAAGACCACTTATAGAGTTATCGGTCTACTTCAAAGATTGGGTACTTGCATGAGAAAGTAGGTATCACTAAAAGATTTTTTTATTCTCCTTTTCTAATCTATTGGATTACCACACAACAATGGACCTCATTTCTACCATGAGGCCAAATTTGGATTTTGAGCTTTGACTATAAAAAAAGTGAAGTGTTTTGAATCACATCTTTTAGTGTGATTTGACTTTTTATAATTTTGAATGTTTTATAAGGCTTTTAAAAATTCCTCCTCCATAAAGAGTTGGAATAACCAATCATAAGAGATAGAGTGATACACACAAATGAGTTGTAGTCTTAGGCTAAAGGAAGTTAAGTGACCAAAGACAAGACTGACTAGAATGCTTAGACTTGACAATGAACCAACATGTTATCTCAAGTCTCAACCATATATATGCTTAGTTTTTGAAAAGGGAATAAAGGAGATCCAAAGTGGACCAGTGAAAATAGATTATAATAAGATTAATTATTTTCTAATTGATCACATGGTAAATATGGAATGACTAAAGGGAACCATGTTTGTATAACCAAGTCACAATGACAATTATCCATGTACATAGAGATAAGAAAGAAAACAATAATTAAAAGAAAACAAGAGATTTTGTATGAAATAAAATCAAGAAGAAAAAGAAGGAAATGATAAAGAAGACATCCATAAGAGAATATAAATGACAATATAAGCAATATAAAGTGTGAAATCAAAGTCACCTTGTAAGATAAATACGAATTTGACACAATGTCAAATGATATAAAAAATAGATAAAGGTAATATTTGAGCACACATCCAATCCAAATGAAAATGAAATTGGAAGAACACCATGCATGTTCTCATAATTAATAATAGATTTCCCCCCACACATTATCTATAACATTTGATAAGTCTCTATGAAGTTGGATGCGAACTAAAACTAATGTCTCATCTATCTTCACTAAAAACTAGGAAAATACTTCACGTCTAATCTCCTCAATATAAAAATTAGGAATGCTTGATAGATAATACTAAGGAAGTATATTAGGCAAGGGATGCTTAGAATAATGTGTGGGAGTAGACTCTACAAGATATGAAGGAATCACTGATGGGGAAGGATCCACAAGTGGAGAAGGATAAATAGGTGAGGGAAGATCCGTGGGTGAAGGATTCACATGTGGAGGAAGGTCCATGAGTGAAGGATTCATGGGTAGAGGAAGGTCCATAGGTGAAAGATTCATGGGTGAAGGAATCATCAGTGGGGAAGGATCCATAGGAGGGGATGGAACTATAGGAGGTGGAACTATGGGAGAATAAGGGGGAGCCTTCTTGTGGGAATGACCCATGGAAGGAAAGGTAGAAGGTGTGACAATAGTTAAGATATGATCTTTAAGGTGTTGTTGAAGGATGCGGTAATGATCCGTGTGATGGGTGTCACATTGATGCAAAATATAATACACCTCTCCATAGTGAGGAATATACTCAATAAATACCTCTAGGGGAGGTATGGCCTTATCTAAGGATTAAAGTGTAAAAGGATGTAAAGTATCAATATATTATCACAATTTACAACAATGTATGGATGAATGATTATTTGTGTCGTAGAAGCAAAAACTATGCGTGTGAGTAAGATTAGTATAGGTACTCATAGGAGGAGGTGTAACAAAAATGATAAGAGTTTGGGAAGGCTTGTCAACCCATTTGGTGGGTAATAGAGCCATATATGGTAAATGAAGCAAACCATCACCAAGGGAAGGTGGTGTTGGTGAAGGAACTAGACTAGGCTTGATGAAAGGAGCAATGGCATCAAAAGAAGGAATAGACTTAGCTAAAATGGGAGAAGAATGGGCTCTAAAAGGGATATATTGAGGAATCTGTAGGATGTACATAAGGCTAAAGGAGGGTTGCATGCATCCCAATGATAATTAGGTTATAGGGGTCAGGGTACCTAACAAAATGGTAAGGCCTAGTAATATCATAATTTATAAGCATATGCCTAAGAGGTTATTAAAAAATTGGAGGTATCTTTACCATTTCTACCCTATGATAAAGAGGAAAAATACTAAAATTAGGATCTATATATGATGGAATATGGGAAGAAGCACTAAAAGACTAAAATAAAGAGGAATGATAATAGATAATCTTTGCATCATAGGATTGAACAAGACCACCTAAGAATGGATCATCTAAAGTATAAACATCACCACAATAAAGTGTATGAAGATCAATGACATAGGTAAGGATGACATTGTCATCTAATGAGGTGTGATGAATGGAATGTCAAGTCTTAGTCAAGACAATGGGGATGTCATCAGAAGGAGGTTCACAAGAATGAGGTTGTACATAAGAAAGAAGCTAAGAGATGAGATGAGGTGAGAGTTTAGAAGTTTTAATCTTTAGGTTGATCTCATCAGGTTCATCACCATCAGAGTCTAGGAGGTTAGGGGGAATATTCCTAATGAGTTTGGGATGACTATTGTAACCTTGAGTGGAATTGATGGGAAATTTAAATTATTGAGACTCACAAAATAGAACACTGGGCAAAGGTTTAAGAGTAGTAATCTTGAAGACACCACATTCTTAGAATTTTTTGAAATTTTAAGGGTTAGTGTCACCCTGAATCCTATAGATGGATCCATTATGAGGGAATTCAATGAATTGGTAGGTAGAAGAAGCAATTGCTCTCATATGGTGAGTCCACAGCCTACCAAGAAGGATCTTATAAGATAGAGGAAAGTTAAATATCATCACCTTCACATGAATGCTAATAGGTAGGATAGTAATGGGAAGCCACACACAACCTAAAGGAGGCATTTGCCAACTATCATATCCTTGACATTGTTGCATGTGGACTTGAGATTGAATTCAAAATATCCAAGAGTTTTGATAAAATCGAGAGAGGCAACATAGGTGATGGAACCCTCATTAATTAAGGCACTCTTAATTTGGATATCAGTACTTTGGACACTAATGAATAGAGGAGGATCATGCACATGAAGAAGAATCTCATCGAGAATCATAGAAGTGATGAGAAATTTTAAGGAAAGAAAAATGTCCATTATGTCATCAACATAGATGGAAATCTCTTCACATTATTATAATATGTTATTTTTAGATCCAGATAAGGTTGATTCACATCCTAATAGGGGAGGATAAGGGATGTTCATTTTGGACAAGAGTTTCATAAGACAATTTTGATGATGCAGAGATGTCCTCATAAGATCAGAAAATGGAATTTGAGATGGGATATTAGTGAGTTCCATGATGGGATCCTATTCATCATAACCCATAATAAGGTTGTTATAAATAGGTGCATAGTGTTGAAGGAGGTACTTAGAAGGAGGAGCCAAAGTACATTAGAATTTGAGTTGGTGAGAGGGAGAAGGTTTAGAACAAGGTTGTAAATTATGTTGAGAAGTTGAATCAGTTGGGGTAGGTTGGTTTTGAGAATCATTATAAGAAGTGTTGATATAATCTTGAGTGTCATTAGTGTTAGGTAAATAAGATGGAGGGATGGTATAAATAGAATGGGAATTGTTATCCATGAGAGGAGATGGAATTGGTTCATCAAATATTATAAGTTCATCTTGCCATAAATCATTTAAGTGAGTTAGAGAAGAATCCTAGATAGCATGAAATATGAGAGACAATAGAGGGGTGTAGATAGGTTGAGGGTCAATGAAAGCAACCACCCTTCACATATCAGTCATATTAACCACATTCTCTTCAAGACTTAGGTCAACAAGACTTTCTACATTGTTGGTAGAAGGGGTGGGTTTGTCTTGGTTATCTTGGTGATTTAGAATAAGGTATTTATAGATGGCCAAATGAGCACTAGCTTGATTCAAGGAGTTAGATTTAGGATTTGTTTCATGGGCCTTAAAATCAATTTCATAGGCTTGTTGACATTTACGAATGATAGAGTCATGATCAAAATTAGGACCAATAAGAAAATCCATAGCTAAATTACGAAGCTATCTACAGGTCTCATGAGAATGACCCAAATTAGTGTGAAACCAACAAAATTTGTCGGGATCATACCAAGATTTCATAGGATGAGTGGGATCAAGTTCTTGTGGTAAAAACCTAGGTATATATTTTAGTAATTTTTTTGAGGATAAAGGTTTTTGAACATTTATATTATTAGGTGAAGATAAATGAGGATTGGTGTATTGTTGATAAGGGGGAGTTGGTTCCGAAGATTGGTTAGGAACAATAGCTTGAATAGTATGAATGGTATCATAAGAGTCTGTGACACCATCATTGGTAGCATTATGATTTTTTTAAAGTAAGATACGATTACTTGTATAAGGTTTGGGTGGCTCAAATTGATGCATAAGGAAATATTAATGTTTTTCTTGGTCAATGGCCTCCTCCAATGTACATGGAGAGAGAGTGTAGAGCTAATATTACAACTTGGGAAAAAGAGCATTGGTAAAGAGATGGAAAAGGTTATCATCAGCCATGTTATGTTCACATTTGTTGGATAATGTTTTCCACATTTTAACAAAAACTTGGGTAGTTTCATTTTTAAGTTGCTTACAATTCATAAAATGGGCCAAGGTATTCTTAGGAAGATCACTAGTTTGGAACTCTTAGACTAGATCATTTATTAAATCTTCCAAACTTGTAATAGAATGAGTTTTAAGTTGGTTGTACCATCACCCATGAGTGTTTTGGCTAATACCTTGGTAGAAGTAAAGATGTTTAGTTTGACCCAATCTTTATAAATATTTCCAAAGGTTTTTAGATGAAGGGTAGGATCAATTGATCCATTGTAAGAAATGGTAAGGGTGATACCTCCTATATCAATATTAGTAATTTGAGTTGTAAGAGGCTCATTTTAAAGATTTTTAATTATCTTGTTGACAAGAGGAGGTTGAGGGATGATATTTCCATGGGAATATTTAAGAGGAGGTGGGGGAACATTTTGATTATGTGTGTCCCAAGGCACTGATTGAGGGGGGTTTGAATATGGATAAGGTAATTTTGCATTCTCAACATTTGATTTGTATTATGATATTGAAAATTATTCATTTGATTAAGAATTTATAATAAAATTGTATGGGTGTGATTGGAGTTGTTAGCATTATTTCAAGCATTAGATTTGGTATTAATGGCTTGGGTACCACTATTAGTATTGGTAGGAGCTTGAGAAGAATTGGTAGAATGTGAGGCATTAGTAGAAAAAATTTATTATGTGGAAAAAGATTAACTAATGAAGGGATGAGAAGAGAAAGCACTAGAAGCATGATTACAATGGATAAAAAATGATACACTAGTGGAAGAGTTAAGGAGAGTCGATCTTGGAAGAGGACCACTAGATGTAGAACCTACCATGTTAGTGGAGATACTAGTCATGGAGGTAGAAGAAGCTAAAGAGGAAGAATTCATGGTATGATAAGGGGTCATAATAGAGGGAAGAGGCTGATAATTAAAGAAACTAGTATCCCCAAATCTATGTGAGAATGTGGGAGAAGGTGAATGAGGATATTCAAATTGACCACTAATCATGAGATGGTAAATGGTATAAGGATCCTTTCCTTGATGTTGAGGAAATTTAGAGATAAAAAAGAGCGTTTCAAGGATTTAATCTAATTTGTGTTGATCTTCAAGTGTGAAGAGAGGATTATGAAGAAAAGAGGAATGATGAGGGGTCCCATAATTTGTTGTATGAGTGGATATATTAACATTACTCTCATCCATGAGAGGATCTCTACTCTACTTATGGGAGACCCTATGAGGGTTGGTAAAACTCATCATATTTGTTAAATTCAACTCAGTGTTATCTTTAAACAAGAAGTTCATGATGAATTAGAAAGATGAAACAAGGAAAGAGAGATGAAGAAACACATAAATAAGAAGTGACAAAAAATTTTACATAGTAGATTGGGTCAACTTGGTCCTAAAAATAGGGTCTAAAAATTGTATAGAGTTGATATAATTGACCTAGTACTAGAAATAAGAACTGAAAAAAGTGTACAAAGTCGACCTAATATTGGGAATAAAAGCTAAAAAAAGGTAGTAAAAAGATACATAGTTGATAGGGTTGACCTAGTTTGATATCCAAGGAGGCATAAAAGAATATTGTGTCGATAGTATCAACCCAGTATTATAGGTAGGAAAAATAGATAGTCTATACTAGACTATGTCAAGCAGAACAAGCGTGCACTAAAATAGGAAAAAAATTACAAGTAATTTTAGAATGTAATAAATGAAAGGAAACACACAATCAAGTAGATCAATGAGGTTGATCTAATTGAGGCACATAACACAAAACCTTAAACCAATGCTGGCCAATACAAGTTTTTACAATATAACATATAATTGAGCAAAGAGTAAGTAATCAACTTGAAAAGTAAAATATAACTAAGTGGTCATCCTAAATGTTGTTAGATTATTAGAATAATTATAGATGTGATAGGAAGTTGGATGTAAGCAAGGAACTAAAAACCAATCTAAAGATGGTTTCAAGATGTTTAGATTAAAAGATATCTATATTGGCAATGGTACTAGCTTGGTATTGGGGCTTACCCCCTCGCTTCACACATCATAGTGATAAGGGTGTTGAGTGCTTAGAAAAAATATACCATTAACCACATGTTTATACTTGTCTAGAAAACCAAGTCGGCTTCCCCCTTGGTTATGAAATCCAAGTAGGTAGTCCTTAGGTAGACAATTTTTAAAATACATTTTAAGATTTTGTGATTTGGTAGTGTGTGAATAAAATATAAAATAGTGTAACTAAATGGTATATTGAAAAACCACCTAATTAGACTATGTTATCTATTCTAAGCATATAAGCAACAAGGATTGAAAGTGTGAGCTAATTATTAGCATATAAGTGTTAATTCCAACTTGAAATATAGTATAATATCGATTCTAATGATAGTTTATGTAGATAATACATAAAATATTGATAATGTCACTTCTATACTAAGAAAATAAAGGTCTAAAAAATAACTTTGTCGATAGTGTTGACCTAGTTTTCCATACAAAATATAAAATATAGAACTACATCGATAGGGTCAACCTAGTTGACTATACAGGGGTAGTTTTAAAGAGTGCAAACTATGAAAAATAGAACTATAAAAATGGTAGAAATGACAAAGAAGGATAGAAAGGAACCTTGGTGGTTTATAATATGCAGAGGAAAATAAGATTATTATTGAAGTACCCTGATTTATACTTACAAATTTTACTAATTGTGTCAACTGGGTAGACCTAGCTTTGTGGATCTTGTTTGATGAAAACTTGAAAAGTGTACTACATTGAGAGGGTCGACCCAATAGGCTAAACTAGATGTCTAAAAATGTACTGTGTTGACTAGGTTGACCTAGTAGTCTAAATTGGAAGTCTAAAAATGTATTGTGTCAACTAGGTTGACCTAGTAGCCTATACCTAATGAATAACCTACATAAATAGAATAAATTCATATTGATGTGACTGTGTGTTAAACCTGTGCATAGAAGTTAGAGCTAAATCAACACTATTGACCTAGTATCACAAATATATAAAAATAAAATGTTAAAATAATGAAAAATATGAAATAAAACCTACAAGGGTTAGATTCATGTTGGGTTCATCAGAATGTATGCAATCAGAAATAAAACATGTCTATAAATCAATCTTGACTCAGAGAAGATAGATCATACCATAAACTTCTAATTGGGTACACATTTGTTAAATGGGAACATTGCCAATATAGTGATCCGTTATACCTGATAAGGGGATATCTTACCATAATACACTATGATAGGGAGGGTTTCAAAGCCTCTAATCAAGCAAAATCATGCAATAACCCTATGAGAGTCCTATGTTTTATAATCTTTAAAGTAATAATAATTAATCTAAAATATAATCTAGTGTTCACCAAAGCTTGTGACACAAAGTGGGGGTTAGAAATAACAAAACTAAACATGCACAAGAGACATATACTCATGTCAATGTATATAGAATCCTAATACATGGAATAGAAATAAAAATGCATATCTATCTACTCTTACAAAGGAGGAACAAAGTTAGGAATACTTACCTTTGGAGAGAACCCATCAAGCCTCAATCTCTCCCTTGGCTAAGGTGCTTTGTAAGAGATTGTTGTGATATGTAAGGATGACAAGGATAAATCAGCTCTAGGCCACATAACCTATCAATGCATCCAAAATATTTCTCCATAAGATAAGATCTATATCAAAGAAAGCATGAAACCCTAAGCTTGCTCCTCAAGTAGAATGGTGGATAATTAGATGCACAATAGATCTTACTTCTTATCTTCTCTCAATAATGCCAAAATTAAATTATATATATAATCAACTCTAACCCTAGACCCTTACAAAAAATTTGGCTGATAGGGTCGACCCGATTGACCTAGTATTGTTTAACCCATGCTAAAAATGAACTACATCGACACTGTGGGCTGATGATAAAATAATACAGGTTTGACCCATCCAACATAGTTTTAAATCTATTAAAAGGAGATTTAAGCTCAGGAAAAGGTAAATAAAAGTGGAAAATGACTGGAGGAGGGTGAAATAAAGACAAACAAGCTTAGGGATAAGGTTTTTACGAGACAAGCATGTAGATAACAAGTGGAAAAAGGGATAACAATCTTACGAAGCACCAATGGTCTGCCCACCCCTTTCTCAATGCACCCCTTAAGACATGCACTCAAAGATATTGAGACTCGATGGGTTTTTGCAAGATACAAAGTGTCAGTAATCAATAAAATAATGAAAATATTGTGTATACAGACAAGATCACATTGCATTCTTATCTACCTAGCACAGACTTGTCCATAGTTATCAAAGATAGTTATCCTTTATTGGGGATAGTTTGAAGGTGAGTTTAGATAGCTTTATCATTTGAAATTGGGATTTCTATGCAGTGGAAATGAAAAACAAAGGTTTGAAACTACATATATATAATTCAATTATAGGAATGATGAATAAGGGTCATGTAATTGGGTGTAAGTAATGTGGTTAGGAATATGTCAAGAATTAGCATCGTTAATTACTTATGACTAAATTTATGTGTCTACATGTGGAAAGTATTGTCTTACCACTTGTATCCTCATCCTCAATCTAGATATCATAATATCACATTCTTGTAATCTCACATTTTTGGAAGTTAGGTTATATTACTCTCCTTGAATTTTCACATCATTAGCTTAAGGGAGAATGACCACCTTAATTATATATATGCTTTTTTGTTCCTCTCATGATATTAGTATGGCATTAAGATATGACATATGTGCTCGTGATGGTATGTTTTCTACCCATGCTTAGGTGATATTTACACTTTCATCCTCCAACTTGATAATTATCTATAGATAGACTTCCATGTCCCTAATGAATAGATTGAATAGGTAAGCATATCTTTTTGCCTCAAAGTTAACCTACTCAACCATTCCCTGAATATATTTTGAGTTATCTCAGATTAGTATCCTAATGGTCACATCATTAGTGGTGGTCCATTTATTGATTCTCAATGTTTCATATTAAATTAAAATTAATTAATGAATTATTAAGTATTATGATAGATAAAAAAGTAAAACTGTTGAACTTATTACCTAGATATTTGTACTTCCAAGTTTGGTCTCCTATGATTCGAATAAGAATAACCTTCAATAGTTACTCATTTATCCTTTATGTGTCATAATCTCCCTCTAGATAGGGTCCATCATCATATTCCTCTTCATCATGCTCATTTGTCTTATCCTTTTTTATAAATAATGGTGTGGGATGGATTGTATCCCAACATGCTTACCAACCCTTTGTAAATATTTCATCCTAAACTTTAGGGATGGGAATTTATCATCCTCTTCACCATTATCTATATCTTAATGACTTGAGATAACATGTGATCTCCATGCATCTAGGGATATCTCTGTTACCTATGCCAAATAATAATTGTCATAGGCACATCTTATGGTAGACCCTACTATCTCAATACTCTCTAATACTAAAACCTCTTTATGTTTTTTCAAAATAAACACTTATACAATATTCTCTTTTTGATATGATACATATGGATAGAATCCTAATTTATCATAGGTGGTAACTATATAGCTACCATGTGATATCTCTCTACATGATGAAATATATGACCCTCCTCTAGTATGCAACATGGTGTTCCCATCATTTATTAGGTCTTGATGTGACCTATCTCTATGCATATGGAATTTATGTTTCCTCTAAGGTAATGTGCATACCGATAAGCCTAGTCACTACTAGGTTTCCATATGCCAAACATGAAGAATTTTTTATATCATTATCCCTCCACCATGTGACTCATACACAAACATGTATATATCCTTGTATACATATGCAAGGATGTAGTTCTCCTAAGAGTAGACTTTCATCTTCTTCTCCACATCATCTATCACATGATAGTATCAATATGTACATGACAAAAATCCTATGTTAAGTGTCATTAAGGTTCTCAGTAGTATGTCC
>JARHVA010001610.1:215000-345000 GCA_037957365.1 Torreya grandis
TGTATAAAATAATGAAGTACAACTATCACATAATTAATCCATCATGTAAACTAATCAGTATATAACTATCTCATAACTAGTATATGTCATAAAGATTAAATTAAATTAATAATAATCAAATGATAACCGTAATAATCCACAAATTCAAAGGTTATAATACTTAAGGTGAAATCAGTATGTAACATTATGGTTCCAAACAACTCCTCACATGAAGTACTCATGAGATGACCTAATTTTTCCTCTCTCTATGTTTCCCAATCAAAACCTACCTCCCTTTTGACAAGAAGCATTATTATCCACCATATGTCCTCTATGGTCATTATCATATCTCTTACCAATAGATAGAAGGTATAGGTATCAATGTTCCACCGCTCAACTAATACAATGATCATAGTGGTGTCATATCACATATTGAATAGGCATGCAACATGAATTAAGCCAACTACATCTAGATTTGTCCATCTAGCCTCATCTAACCCAAGTGTATGAATTTTTTGTAGAGTGTTCCCATGCCAAAACTTTTACAGGTTTATGATGCTCTACTTCGTAGTAAAAAAATATAAAATTGTTATTTTCTAACCAAATTTGCATGTTTTATCATTATTTTATAGTTTTAGATGACATGAATATGAAAATACACAAAATTTTCAAGACCATACAAATTTTGGCATGATTGTATAAATCATGTGAGGACCATGTAATTCATGTTAGGACCATATAACTTCTGTCAAGGTAATAAAATTGATTTTTAAAGCATACACTTTTAAAAATGGATCATAAAATACTCCCCTCGTCTTTTTGATCATGTTATAAAACTCGATAAATGACTCTAAAAATGAAAAATTTGGGTTTTAAATTACTCACTAAACACACTTTAATAGTTAATGTAGTATACATTCATACATGATCCAATTTCTATGCAAAGAACTCTCACCGATCATCCATGGTATATTTCTCTCGGAGCGCTTTTTGTAAGGGTAAAAGGTAAGAATGAGGTGTGTTCTTATGTTCACTTTCAATTTCAGTTTACACATGTTGAGAGAAAGCCCTAATTTCATGTTACTATTCATATAAGATTGCTTTATATTTTTATCGAGTTGGAAATGACCCACTACATATATAATGATGCAAGGACTAATTCTACCAAAGGGTTATATTTAGCATATAATTTTTATCAATATTGATCATGTGATATTATATATTTTTCAATACTATATATTCTTGATGTAAGGAATAATGCTACCAAAGGGTTATATTTAGCGTAGAATTTTAATCAATATTGATCATGTGATATTATATATTTTTCAATACTATGAATCTTGTTTCTTACTGCCTCACAATTTCAATATCTTTACCTATCTTGAGATCTAATTTTATTTTTTCTTATACTCTTCTTGAATATTAAGGAGGAAACCATAGTGATTGTGTGTGTGTGTGTGTGTGCACGTGCACATGCTTGTGCATTCTAATCCTTATTGGTGTTTTAGTATGACATAGTTATATATGACAACAAAGATTGTAGGCGTGAGGCTAATAAGCTACCTCACTTTCATTTCCCTTGACTTGTGAAATATAATTTAGAGATAGTTTAGTTGATTTAAATTTAAGATGTACTCTTCTTGTATTCAAAAGTGTTTTATAAAATATTCTTTTTGGTAGTACTTATATTTTTTTAGAATTTATTATTATTATTCATAGTTGACATAGGTGTGTTTAGAAAAGAATGTTTTTTTAGACTCACAGAGACATTGGATTTTTCTACTATGTGTGTGTGTGCACGTGCACGTGCTTGTGCATTCTAATCCTTATTGGTGTTTTAGTATGACATAGTTATATATGACGACAAAGATTGTAGGCATGAGGCTAATAAGCTACCTCACTTTAATTTCCCATGACTTGTGAAATATAGTTCAAAGATAGTTTAGTTGATTTAAATTTAAGATGTACTCTTCTTGTATTCAAAAGTGTTTTATAAAATATTCTTTTTGGTAGTACTTATATTTTTTTAGAATTTATTATTATTATTCATAGTTGACATAGGTGTGTTTGGAAAAGAATGTTTTTTTAGACTTACAGAGACATTGGATTTTTCTACTACGTGTGTGTGCGCACGTGCACGTGCTTGTGCATTCTAATCCTTATTGGTGTTTTAGTATGACATAGTTATATATGACAACAAAGATTGTAGACGTGAGGCTAATAAGCTACCTCACTTTAATTTCCCTTGACTTGTGAAATATAGTTCAGAGATAGTTTAGTTGATTTAAATTTAAGATGTACTCTTCTTGTATTCAAAAGTGTTTTATAAAATATTCTTTTTGCTAGTACTTATATTTTTTTAGAATTTATTATTATTATTCATAGTTGACATAGGTGTGTTTAGAAAAGAATGTTTTTTTAGACTCACAGAGACATTGGATTTTTCTTTAGAGCTTCATGCATGCACAAAAATTCATATGTAATATATATTTCTTTACTTTGATATGCATGTACACACACATCAAAGTGGGGAGAAATGTAGACACCTAAAAATAGTCCCTATGTATTTTCTAGTTGTTAAATTATTATATTAGTGTGTTTCTATACTTATCGATCATTAGTCCAAACTAAGAATTATTGGTATATTTTGTGGGGTTTCATCATGTCTCCCCTTCTTCTCTCTCCCCCTTTCTCTTCTCTCTATGTTTCAAGTGTCTATGTATATGCATTTGAAACATGCCATAAGGTTTTAGATAATCTAGAACATTAGTGCAAATTCCTAGGCATTTTAGTGGCCCCTTTTTATCAAAGTGCACATGTCTTATGTTGTATCATCTTTTTTAATTTATAGTCATTACTTTGTTAATTAGTGTGCCAGTAAGGTTCTTAATTTGAATTCAATTCTAGATAAATGCACTCTAATCATTGTAGTTCAATTGCATGAAAGGAATCTAGAGAATGCATTTTACCATTTAATATAAATGTATTGAGCACTTGTAAACATTCTAGAAAAATCAAGCATTTACTTAGAGAATTCATTGAAATGTATAAGTTCAAGTTTAGACATGTCACAAGACATTAATTTTTATTCTATTGGAACTTCTCTAATTATTGAAGTTCTCTATTTTTAATATTGTTATTGTCTAGAGGCCTAATTAAGATAGTTCAAATATTCTTTGATTTAAAGCATGACCCAAAAATATAATGTTTTTCTTAAGTTTCTAGACATTTAGGTCAAATTAGGGAAAGAAGAAGTTTGTTTTGTAGGTGGTTGAATCAAAATATTAGGAAACTAATCAAGGCTTTTGGGGCTCAAACTTAAGGGAACACAATTGTCAAATTATTTGTCTTATCTACATTTTTATTCCAAAATAACTGTATAATTTCAACCATATAAAACAAAAGTGTACATCTACTTATATAACTTGTAAAAGTTATTTGAAATTAAATTATCAATAAATTGAAAAATAAAATTGTATATTCATTTTGATTATTCACAAATTAAGATATATAAATATCAAAAAGTGTAAATATACAAATAATTTAACTCTTGACCACCTTAACCTACCAAAATATTAAAATAAGAAAAAATTATAAGCAAATGCACCTTTAGATTAAAAAATGTCTAAGAAAAGAGAATAACCAATACCCTTAATATGCAGTGTGTAATAAATAAAAATGGATTCCTCTTCAAATGAAAGATGATGCAACCTTCAAACTGGGTAAGAAAAACGTTTCAATGGGTGGGTATTTCCATTCACTTTGTCATATTCTCTATGTGAAGATTTGGTATTCTAATCATAACAGACATGACTATCATGCCTACAAAAGAGGTGGACTGATGACCCACCTAAAAGAAAATTTCAAATGGAAGGTTCTGACACTACTAGTCTTTCTGCTTTCATAATATAATTTGTTCCCGTCAAACTCATAAAGGGTCGTTACTAAAATTTTCCAATTTAATGAACCATCAATCAAAACTCATATTAAGATGATGAAGAAATCATAGAACCATCATTCAAAATTATATTAGAATCATGAAGAAATCCCAATGCTATAGCTTTAGGGTGGGCCTCTTTACAACCAGGTAGAGTGTCTCTTTTATACATATAGGCTCAAACCGAGGTTTAGTTAGAAATAGTGGACGCAATCCCTCTGCTGACCCATACTATAGCATTCAATTTTATAAAGAAGTTAAGTTTTTGTTTTTTTTGGTTTGTTTTTGGTTTGTTTTTCCAAAAGTCTTTTTAAACTTAATGGTAGTGTGAAATATACGAAGTAAATGTACTTCCATATGTATGCATTCAGTCCTTTATTACAATTCAAAGAAAAAAGTTTTATATTTGAGTCCTCACTCAACCATTCTTTCTTTTCTTCTCTATTTCCTTAAATTTAAATCACATATTGTATTCCATTGCCATGGACATACCTAGTCATCAATCTTCCAGAGTGTACAAGTTTTCAAAATCTCTTATTTATTTTTCCCAAATATTTTATTTTAATAAATATTTTTTTGAATTATGTTTATTTTATTTTAATTTAGTGTCTATACTTAATTTGATTCAAATTAAGTGATATTAGTATTTTTTTGGAAGCCTCAATTCTTATCTTCAATTTTATAAGATACAATTTACTTGATTATTAAAAAAATCTCATTCTGCTATGTGGATTGAATTTTATGTTCTTGGCATTGACTTCCAAAGCATGAATCCTTATCTCCAACGCCCCAAGATAGGCCCCATCCAATCTTTTTAAGCTTCTAGTCACATTCCATGAACTAGAGAGTGGTTCCTCCCTTATTTTTAGGATGGGCCCATTTTCTCCTTTCAACTATTTTCAATTCTAATCATTACAAATCAATGTGTGCATATATATTAGAAAATTTGAATACAAACTCTACTAAAAATAGATAGGTGTTGTAGGACATTTGAGAAATAAAAGCATTATCAATTGCATGGTTAATATTTTACTATAGAACAATTTTGGCACACATTCTGAATTTCTTTCCTCTATACAAATTTATTGTTTTTTAACATCTTTATTTCTCCTTTAAAGAAATGATAAATCATCAACATCCATTGAACACATGACCCAAAATCAACTTTGTTTTCCATAATAATTTAGGACATAAAATAATAAAATATTGTAGGGACATCAGGGTTGTAATACAAGTACATAGGATTTGCAACATAGGTACGTAAGAGTCACAATGCAAGATTTGAAGATAAGGGAATGAAGGATGAAACTAGGAGAATAAAACCCAAAAGTTATATTTCAGTAAAAGATGTGTTATCTTGATTGCAAATTTTTGTCTAGTTAATATATGGTCCTAATAATTATTATTGCCTCCAATAAAGTTATATTGTTAGAACAAAGTGTATGGTCCTAATAATTGCCTCCAATTATTTGTAAATTTATAGGTAACGATCATCTTATCTTTAACTACATATTTACAATTTTAGATTTCTACAACAAGTTTTCGACAATGGTGTTATACATATAAATGCACCATATCTATCTATTTGTATTTAATTTATTGTTGTTCCAAATATTAAATAGGCTAGGCATTATCAATATATTGAACACTTTTTTATACATCTTTTAAATTTTTAAAATGAGAGTTGTAGGGGTCCCTTGTCATTTATATTATCATATAAACCAAGATGCATTGAAAGATAGTCATGTACACTTGGTTGAGAAAAATCCAAATTCAAATTGACATCCAATATAGCATTAATCTAACTACCATCCAAGGTAACTAAAGATATACAAGCTAAACATAGTCCATAGACAAAAAATGGAAAGCTTGACCCAATAATCAAAGCCTACTATCCAAGAAAAACACCAATACATAAATTATATACCCAAAGCACACAAAAAAAACACCCCTCTCATAATAGAACACAAGGATGAATCATAATAATATTAAAGGATTGGTTGAACAAGAAGACCCTAATACCATCCTAGTGGATGGAAACACTAAGACATTTTCATAGCCTAGAGTTTTGGCATTTCTAGTTGTAATGTTTAACTCAACCAACCTATCCAACACACATGAGCCACCTTCATCCTTGCCTATGCTACATTTTTATCCATCAATGGAGGCACAAAGACCACCAAATGATGAAGAGCTATAATGTTAATGCTTAGAAAAAATTTAACTGATAAAAGTTGGCTAGAAAAATTAAACCCTAAAGTCAATCCACAAAATCAACAAGTGTAAAAATCATTCCCTCTAGCTAGTGAAAGGACTCCATAGATAGCAATCCCTTGCATTCGACCTCTACAATGAGAAACACATGTAGTTGAAATAAATTATTGACTTCTAAAGCCTTTTCCAACCCAATCTTGTGCTCCAATTACATAAAGTGTTTAATGATTTTTTGCACCACATTTTTATGATGGAGGAATTTTAATATATTCAATACAAACATTGATGCCACCTTTGAGTTCTCACCACTTCTCTTGTTTATCTCCATATAATCCACATCAGGCACTACTCTTATTGCCTACCAAGATTATCCTTATTAAATAATAAAGATGAATTTCAACCACTCTATTATGGGAGTCCAGAAAGCCACCCCATGCTTGGATGTATAGAAAAAAACCTTGGATTAAACTTTGAACTAGATGACATCATTGGAGCCAAGATGGAAATAAGGGAAATGTAGACAAAATAATGCCAATAGTATGACATGTTGTTTTTAACCCCCAACATAGTCCCCTTTTAATGCCAAAAAAATACACCTCCCTAATCACCAATCATGATTAAATTGAACTCGGCCATGAATCTATAGTCGATGGGTGTGAAGAATAAATAAGTTTCATTATTACAATTGAACCTAAATTTTCATGATTTATCCCCATTTTCAATCAAAATGAATCCTAATAGAATTTTTAGTATAAATCCAAGTTGGGTTGTTGGTCATGGAAGTCCCCCATCTAATAATATCTTAAACCATTACATCTATCAATGATATTATCAATTATTAAATCATTATCTTGATCAACTCCAACATTGGCTAAACAAAATGTCGTACTATTTGCCTCTTGATAGCAATGATGAGTCAAATAGGATTGGAATCTTTGGATCAATTGCCAAATTTATTTGAGGATGTTTTCTAATTTCCAACACTATGAACCTTAATTAAAAATTTATCTATAAATTACTATACATTCCCCTTCAATAAATCAATTTGTCAATAGCACAATGCACTACCAATTGAAGGCCCACCCCTAAGGCTTGAGCTTTAGCTTCATTACTTGAACCATCCTTAAAGTTTGAAGATGTGTTTTATGAAGAAGTAAGGATAGTCTTAGATGACACTACCAACCCTTAAATTTCATGTATTTCCTTTGGGGACACTATCGAAGTTTAATTTTAAAATGACAGGAAAAAGAGCCTTCACATCATGTTTTTTTAGTCTACATTAAATCATATTTAACCAAATTATAAATAATTAAATATTTATGTTACATTTTAATATAAATTTATTTATCTATATTACAATTATTTGTTAAAATGGAACCTTTCACACATACATGTGGGGATTATCTCAAATTAAGTTGAGGAATAAAATATTATATTATCTTACATAAAATATAAATAAATATTAAAATAACTTTATGTGATATATCCTCTTCGAATAAAACATGATGCAATCTTTAAAAAGGTAAGACAAATGTTTCACTAGTTGTATTTTCTCATACTCAATATGTGAATATTTGGATATTTGGATCATAACAACAAATTTATTTGATTTAAGATAAAATCAACAAAATTAACAATTATGCCACCAAAACATCTAAAGACAGTGAACTACTAAGCCAATTAAAGAAAATTGCCAAGAGGAGGTTCTAAACTAAACAGTGTCTCTCACCTCATTTTTAAGATGAACTTATTTTCTCTTATTTTCTCTTTCTAATTCTAGTTATTAGAAGTCAATGTGTGTGTTAATAATTTAAATTTTGAATACAAAGTCTTTTACAAATAGACAAGTCTTGTAGGTCATTTGGAACACACAATCATTGTCAATTACATAGTTAATATTTTACTATAAAACAAAATTGGTGTGCATTTTGAAGTTCTTTCATATTTAATTTTTTTCAACACCTTCATTTCTACTCTAAGCCCTTATAAATCAATGACATCCATTGACAACAGGGCTAGAACCCACTTTGTTTTCCTTACTATTTTAGGATATAAAATAATAATATATATTATGGAAATAACAGTTGTAATGTAAGTACATAGGGTTCACAATGAAGGTACATAAGGATCACAACATGATGTTTAAGGGAAAGGAAATGAAGGGTGAAACCAAGAGAATACAACCCATAAGTTAGATTTCAATGTTAGACATTTAATCTGGATTGTAAAGTTTTGTCTAGTTACTATATAAATCAAAGTGTGCGATATTAGTAATTATCTCCAATCAGATCCAAATTTATGGGTGATGGTAATTTTAATTTCAATTGCACTTTTCCAAGGTCATATTTTTGTAACAATACTTATATAATGTTATACAAAAATGCAACATATATTACTTTATGTATTTAATTTATTGTTGTTCCATTTATTAATTAGGCTAGGCATTATTGATGCATTGTTCAGTATTGTGATACTCTTTTCCTATTCACAAAATGATGGTTGTATGGGTCCCTCACCCTTCATATAAAAATATAAAATAAGATACATTTAAAGACAACCAAGCACATCAAAATTAGAGGTCAACATCCCAAGCTATAATTGGAATGGAATTAAATCCTTTAAGGTCCATGATAATAGGTTCCTTTGGTTATGGTTTGAAAGGTAGAAATTAAAACATATGATACCACCTCATACTCCTAATATGTAGGAGGAACCTAAATGTGCTTCAAATATGAAGCACACATACCTTACCTCTTGCAGGATTTGAACTTGTGACCTCCCTTTCAAGAACATAAGTTATTCACCATTTATCTAACTACCATCCAAGGTAACTAAAGGCACATAGATAAAAAAAACTCCATAGACTAAAAAAATAAAGTTTGACCCAATAACCAAAGCCTACTATCCACCAAAAATATCCATACATAAATTGCGTACCTGTATGATATAAAAAACCCTAAACCCCTCTCATAACACCATCTTAGCAAAGGGACCCATCAAGACACTTTAGGCATAAATTTTCAATGTTTAATGAAACCAACCTATCTAACACATGAGCCAATTTTATCATTGTAAATGTTTTATTTTTTATCGATCAATGGAGACATAGGTACATCAAATAATGAAGATTTAAAATTTTGATGCTTGGAAAAACTTTATCTAATAAAACCTAGCTAGAAAAAAAAAAACCTAGAGTCATTCCAAAAATTTGACTAAGAGTGACAGATGTTTCCTCGAGTTCATGAAAGGACATAATAGATACCAATCCTTTATAGTTGACCCTTATAGTGGGAAATACATGTGGCTGAATTAAATTCATGACCTCTAAATCCTTTGCCAACCCACACTTATTCTCTATTTTTAGTAAGTGTTTAATGATTGATTTCACTGAAATATTATGCGGGAGAAAATTTAAGAGATTTAAGACAAACATTGATGCCACCTCTGAATTTAGGTCTTCTCTTATCCATATCCATGTATTCCACCTTAAACACTACCCTTGTTGCTTGTAAATATTACCCAAATTAAATAAAAAAGATGATTTGCAGTCGCTCCTCTATTATGGATCTCATGAAAGTCATGCCCTTCTTAGCTATATAAGGAAAAAGGTTACAAATCAAATCTAAACTAGATGATGTTATTACAATTAAAAGTGTTAGAAATGAAATGTAGATAAATAATGTCATATTTGTAACCCCTAACACAATTCCTTTTTAATGTCTAAAACATATACCTCCCCAATAAACAATTATGATTGCATTGAATTTTGTCACAATTCTAAAGCTAACAGTGTGGGAAGAGTAGATAAGTTTCATTATTACAAGTGGCCCCAAATTTCCATGATTTGTCCCCATTTGGATTGAAATGAATCCTAATAGATTTTTTAGTGGAAATTCAAGTTGGGATTTTGGATGGTGAAGTACCTCATCCAAAAATCCCTTAAACCATTCCATTTATTGATTATATTATTGAGTGCCAAATTACTATCTTGATCGATTCCACCATTAACTAAATAAATTTCTTATTGTTCACCTCTTAATAGCAATGACAAGATGAATATTGTTGAATCTCTAGATCAATTACCTATGTTGTTTGAATATGTTTTTGAGTTTCCAACATAGTAAACCTTGTTTCAAAATTTCTCTATAAATTACCATAAAGTCCCCTTCAATAATCAATTTGGCAATACCACAATGTGTTATCAATTGAAAACCCAACACCAAAACTTGAGATTTAGTTTCATTATTTAAACCATCCATAAATTAAAAAATGTCTTATAAAAAAGTTGGAATAATCTCAAAGGACACACCCAACTGTAGGAGCACATAGATTCAAAAAAGATAGGAAAAAGAGCCTTCTTATCATATATTTTCAATTTACATTAGATTTGTTTAAATTTAATTATCTATATTATACTTATGAGGATTATCACAAATTAAATTGAAAAATAAAATAACATATTTATGTTAACTTTCCAAAATTAATTACGAATAATATAATGTCTCACATAAAATATAAGTAAATATTAGAATAAATTTTTACAATATATCCTCTAAAAATAAAAGATGATGCGATTAAGACAAATGTTTCACTAGATGTGTCTTTCTATTTCACTATGCCATATTCAATAAGACAACCAAGTTATTTGTTTTAAGATGAAAACAATAGAGATGACAATTATGCCACAAAAAATTCTAAAGAGGGTGAACCACTAACCCACTTAAACCAAATTTCCAATGGGAGATTCTGATGCTACTGGTATTTATGCTCTCATAATATAATCTCTCTTAATGCCAATGTTTTCATTAGACTATGATATCTGTGTTACATCAAACTAAAGCATCATTATTTAAAATTTCTAGTTAAGTAATAGAACATCATTCAAACTATTATCGTGATGAAGAAATCAACATGCTATAAGAAAAAGAATAATAATAAATATGCCTATTAGTCTTTTAGGTGGGCCTCCTTACACTTTAGGAGAGGGGCCTCTTTGCATTTGATGGTGTAGGAAGAACAAATAAGTTTACTTATTACAAGCGGCCCTAAATTTCCATGATTTATCCCCATTTGAATTGAAATGAATCCTAATCAATTTTTTTGGTAGAAATCTATTTTGGGATGATTTACCCATCTAACAATCTCTCAAACCATTCCATTTATCAATGATATAATCAGGTATCAAATCATTCTCTTAATTGATTCCACCATTAGTAAAATAATATGTTATACCATTCACATCTTGATAGCAATGACAAGCTAAATAGGAGTTGGATCTCTTGATCAATTTCCAAACTTGTATGAAGATGTTTTTGATTTTCCAACACTATGAGCCTTAATTCAAAATTACTCTGTAAATTATCATAAAATCCCTTTCAATAATAAATTTAAAAATACCACAATGCATTATCAATTGAATTCCCAACACAAAATCTTGAACTTTAGCTTCATTATTTAAACCATACATAAATTTTAAAAATGTACATCATATAAAAAATATGGAATAGCATAAAACGACATACCCAACACTAGAATTGCTTGGATTTTTTAAAAGATAGGAAAAGAAGCCTTCCTCATTTTTTTCCAGTCTACATTAGATCTAGTCTGCAAGAACACCCATTAATAGGGCATGTATTGTGATAATTAAATTATAGTTCATCTATTTAAAATATTAAGTTCCTTTATGTTAGATGTTTTTGTTTTTATCAATTAAATCATATTGAAAATCAAAGTGTAAAATTTATATACAAAATAAATAATCTTAGAGAAATTCATTAACATAACACTACATGGGTCATGATTAATCCAATATATTCTCCAATAATAAAGCATTTAAAAGGACATTAACAAACTGAAACAAGCATTAAACAAAGGACAAATTCAGGGCATAAGCTTTTTTTCTTTAATTATTTTACTTGTATTTAGTTCTAATGTGATGCAACATTGAAATATTCACCACATTATGTTGGATTTTTGTTAATGACATCTCCAAGGTGACCAAGGATGTTGATGAGGTATCAAGGGTGCTATAATGATAATGATAAAGTGTGCTTAAGTGTTCTTGCATAGTTCTTCAGTGTTTGACTTGGATAGATAAATGGTGGATGTTATTGATGGTATGGTCATATTTTAGAGACTCTATGGGGTGTTTTGAGTGCTCAGAGTGCTTGTGGAAGTGAAAGGAATTCATCAGAGTAGTCATATGAGTGTCTAGGTTCAAGTAGTCATCTTGATAGATAAAACTGAGTGAGAAGATTGATGACATCAACATTCACATGTGTGAAGGTTTCAATATCATATTGATATATGGATATCTTTACCTATCTGAGGAGATCATATGGTTCAAGTTTTAGTTCGGGACATGAAGTGTAGAAAAAGTTATTAAGGTGCAAAGTTGGCTTCTCAGACAAAGTTCAATAAGTTGCCATACTTAGCCAAATTTGTGATATCAAAGATCTACAGTGAGAATTTAATCAGGAGATAAAGATATATGGTGAGTATTTAATATGAATAGATAAGGATATTATAGTGAGAATTATAATTTTAATAAATAAACCAATGGTAAGCCCAAATTCAATTAGTTAAAGATCTTGAGAATGAACACGATGAAGACATGTGTCACTTTTATGGAGTTTGAGCAATAGATCAAGATTGAGAGAGCACGTTAAAAAGTTTACAGGAAGATCAAAGGTGAATATTAATTAATAAGTTAATATAATTCTTAGAAGGCACATGGGGATGGTAAGTGGTGTAAGTTCATTGGAGACTGACTATAGGGTACACAGAGGGCACATAGCGCTGCCAAGTGGCTTCATCTTGGAAGCAAGGATCTAAGATCAATGGTGAGAAATGAAATTTAATGTCAAGAGGATAAAAAATAGATTGAAAATTTTCATTTTATAAATATGTTTGAGGATAAAAGATGAAGACACATGTTTACACATGATTTTGCATTAACCAGTGACTGTTGGCATTTGAATTAGTAAAAGGATAAATTGGTGCTCAGTATTTTACTTATATATTTTGATCTAGGATGAATTTATTGATGGTATAAAAGGAAAATTTGAAGATTAATTCAATATTCATCTAGAGACATTATTTATAATGTTTTACTATCTATACAATCAAATAAATTGAGGTTAAACATTGACTGTGTGTTTGACCATGTTCTGCAAGTAACCCAAAAAGGGTAATTAAATATTTCTTGATGGTATTTTGATGTTTCAAGTTGAGATAATAATTGAAGAGTTTTAAATATATATTAATGACATATATGTGGATTATGTAGGTTTTACCAATCCATATTCAGTATGAACAAAGGCTTAGAAGTTCATTGTGTTTATTGAATATATTGGTAGTTTGAGTGACCATAATGTAGAGGTAATTTGAAGGTCTTCTAAGCAGATTTGGGGAAATAAATGAATATGAATATGTCAAGGAATTCTCAAAGGTTCATGATAACTTATTATCTATCTTATTTTTCCATATTTAATTGTGGAGAGTCAAAATAGCTTGACTATATTTTGACTATATATGACCAATCTGAATGGTCGTTATGAGAGAGTTGATTTGAGTGATTAAAGCCTATGTTGAAATGTCTAAGGCACATGGAAGTGTTTTAAAATTCTTGAATGTTTCACCCATGTGATATAATCATATGGATATATGAAAATATTTGAGTATTTGCTTCAAAATTTTGAGACTATATTTTCTGTGTATAAAGCCCTGAAGAGAAAGGAAACCTAATTGGTAGGTTAGAGTATTGAGTTGGTGTTATAGGTGGCATAGACCAATGAGAGATTTATAAATGGTACATTTGAGACATTTTTTATGCATTCAAATCATTGGTATAATCTAAAAGTGGCTAAAGGAGTTGAATTATTAATGTATAGGTGAGTAGGCCTAATTGTTTTAGGTCTCACCAAGACCCAATGGTGGTTTGGGGTTAATGAGGTAATGGTCAACCTAAGGAGTGTGGGTTTATTGCATGTAAAATTTATGAATACATATTTCAAATTTATAAAGAGTGTGGTAAGCATCTTAGCTGACCAAGATGGGTTAGATGAGTGTATGGTATAAATACTAGGCATAATTGACCTATTTAGAATGGAGTTGTTGAGAGTGTTATGCTAAGAAAAGGAGAGAAAATTTGAAAGATAAGGTACATGTAATTTAGGACCATAAAATAGAAAATATGATCAATCATGTTTATCTGATCAAGTTGATGTAGATGGACACACATGTCATTAGACCTAATGAGCCTAGAAGAGGTAGATTGAATGAGTAAGTCCTAGAGCCTATTTGAGAAAGATTTAAGGGTGAAGAAGAGTGAAAGTAAGATAAGTACATCAGTAGGTTAAAAATACATTATTTCAGAGGTGGTGATTAGATCAAAATAGCTGAGTGGGTTCTTGGATGCCTAGGGAGTTGGTTCCTTCTTGTGGGATGGGTGATCCTAGATCAGTTGGTGTTGGTCTAAATGTTGGATCTTGTTATTTTAGGAATATATTCCATCTTGCACGGCTTAGTGGGTTTTATACCCCAATATGGTTTCTCATATATATCATGTGTTATATTCGTTGATCTTGCTATGTTCATTGCAATAGTTAATTTATATGCATCATGTTAATATGTTCTAAATGTTTAAGAATTGGGAATAGAATTGGATTATCTTGCATCACTGATTCACCCCCCCCCTCCCTTAGTGATTATACCTCTAACAATTGGTATTATATCAAGACATTAAATACAATTTTAATCACTTGAAGGTAATATTAGGTATAATGACAAGTTCTCAAGGTTTCTTTATTAAGCAAGCTTCGTTGTTCAGTAGATCCAATTATGCTTTCTGGAGTGAAAGAATGAATACCTACATCATATCCTTGGGCTTTGACAATTGAAATTCTATTTTGGATGGTTATTTAATGCCACCTACTTCTCCAACTAGTGCTATAGGATAAGAAGCTGAGTGAGAACAATTACAAAGCTATGAATGATACAATTTGTGGTATTTTAGAGGCTAAGTTCACCAAGGTAATCCATTTTAAGTTTTCCAAGGAGATTTGGGACAAATTTCAGCTCATTTATGAAGGAGATTCAAAATTCAATTTGGAAAAACTACAAACCTACTGAAGGCAATTTGAAAGTCTCAAAATAAAGGAAGAGGATAATGCGGCTTCCTATCTTCTAAGAGTTGGTCAAGTATTGAAAATGATTAAAGGCATGGGAGAGGTTATTGAAGAAGGCATTATAGTGCAAAAGGTCTTAAGATCTCTCACTTTCAAATTTGACTAAAATTTTTTTGATATAGAAGAAAGTCATGATCTCACCAAAATAAAGATGGATGAATTTCATGGAAATATTTTTGCCTATGAGATGAGAGTTAATGAGGAAAAAACACCAAAGAAAGAAGAAAATTTCATTGCATAAAAGAAGCTAAAGAAGAATTTCTAAGGTAATAAGGTCAAGGATAATGAGATTTTTGATATTGATGATGATGAACTAATAGCCCTATTAATAAAAAAACTAAAAATAGGTTTAGGCAAGTTTAAGGGTAAACTTGCCTTCAAATGTTTCAATTGTGGAGAGATTGGTCACTTTACGAATAAGTGTCCTCATAAGCATAAGGGAAATGATAATTAATAACATGAATAAGATCATGATAATGATAAGAACAAATTCAGCTCTGATAAGAGCAAGAATAGTTTCAAAAGGTATAATGGCCAAAATAAGTTTTACAAGGACAAGAGGAGTCTCTACACCAAGGGATATTGTAGCTCATATAATGAGAATGATGGTAGTGATTATGATAATGATCATGAAGATGATGGTCCTATTGAAGATGAATCTCTCTTCATGGCTAAAAAAGGTAGATACTCATATAAAAAAGAATCTACATTGTTTGGAGGTGGTTTAGGTGATATAGATGATGAACAAGACAAGGTAAACTATGAGACTAAGTTGATTAATGCCCTTGAAGATGTGAATATTGATACGAAGAAAACCAAGAAGCTGAAGTCTCAAATAAAGGACTATGAGGTGAAATTCAACGTGCTTGAGTCAAGAATAGATGAAGACTTCAAAGTGTATAAAATGTTAGTCAAGCTTCTTAATGATTAGTTAGAGACTGTGAATGTAAACTTGAAGGCCAAATAAGTTGAATGCTCAAGGTATGTAACTGAGATTGGTTCTTTAAAATATGAGTTTAAAAATACTTCAAGTCAATTGAAGTCATTTTTGAAGTTTGAAAATGGATCAATTGATCTAGATAACATTCTGAGTAGTCAAAAATATGCAAGTGATAGAACTAGTCTTGGATACGTAGAAGAAGAAAAGAATACTACTCATGATGACTTGAATACTTTTGTGAACAATAATAGTCAAAATTTGAAGATCAATAATTAGTCAAAAAACTAAGTTACTAGCATAAGGAAGACTAATAAAATTATACAACCAAATGAAATGAGGTATGCAAACTTTAATGGTTACTACTACACTTATAATCAATTCATTTATAAGGCTAGAGAGTGTAGAAGACCTTCCAAGAATGAATTTGATTGGAACTATTACTAGAATCATCAATCAAGTGCTATGAGTCAAAGTGAGTGCTATAGTTTTCATGGTATAGGACACATTGAAATATTTTGTCCTAACAAGGTAAGACAAGCTAAGTTTTCATCAAGAATAGTGGTTTGCTAAAATTGTCTAGGAATAGATCACATTGCTAAGTTATGCAAATAAAGGACATCAAGTAAGAATAAGTCATCTGAGACTCATAGAGTGCAAGGTAGAATGCAAGTTAAAATATGGATACCAAAAGTGGAAAGTATGTTACATGATCAGTCTACACATCCAAGTGGATTATTTTCCATGGTATAAGATGCCACCTAGGTTGAAGAATGCCAAGGGTAATCATTATTTTCTCATGTAAATAATAAAGATATAATTATCACTAAATAGACCAAGGTATTTGAAACTTGTCCTAAGGTATCTGTAAACTTAAGTACACAAAAATATGTTATTGAGCAAGTTTCCTATAAATAATATCAATTGACAATGTCAGGTGTTGATGATTTGAAATGTAAAACTGATACTTCAAGTGAAAAGGTATGCCAAGAATATTTATTTTCTCCATGTATTTTCAATACCATCCTAGAAGAAAAGGAAAGTGATAAATAAGATAAACAAGTTGATTCAGTCAAGCAGAAGAAGAAGAAGAAGAAGAAGAAGAAGAAGAAGAAGAATCAATTCAATTTGTCCAAGAAGGAGAGAGAATATGAGGAGTTATGGGAAAGTTATAGTTTCACATTGTTCTAAGACATTGTGGGTTATGGGTGTCTCTCTCTAGACTTCAAGGAGACACTTTTTAGCAAAAGGAAGCATAGTGGATGCTAGTTGAGTTTTGGTTGATATTGCAGGACAAGAAAGGTCATGAGAAGATATACTTGTTTAAGGGGGAGCAATGAGTTTTATGTAACTACTTCAAAGTGTTATGATGGTGAATTGTTAAAATGTTATATTTTCATAAGAAATGTGTGTTGATCTTGTTCTAGTATGCTCAAGGTATGTTTAGGGTTTTTGGTTTTGAAGGTAAGAACTTATCAATTTTTGTTGCTTAAATTGATTGGTCAAAATGATGAAGACTGAAGGCAAGGTTGGTATAGAGTATGAGAATAATGTGTTGTCATATTTTTTTTATCATGAATAAGGTCTTAGAGTTCTATATATGACAATTTGTGTCTGTCATGGAGTTCATAATGTTCTGAAGATGAGATAGTTCCATGAGAGTGCTTTGAAAAGGTTATAAACCATGATGGATTATAGAGGATAAAGGGAAATTGTTTTGAGATAGATATGAGAGTTATTCATGTTTGTTTCAATTTTTAATTTGATCTAATGAAGATATGAGATCTATTGGTGGTTTCATAAGGATAATTAATTGATTGTGGACAATGTTAAAAAGTTGTTGGTAGACCTAGTTCATTGAGAAGACTTGTTGAAGATCATTTTTCAAATAGAGGGTGGAGTTAGGGGGAGCTAACTTAGATAGTTAGATAGGATTGAAGAGGTGTGCATAATTTAAGGGGGATTCCCTCTTAATTTTTTCAAGGTGATTTCAAGTAGTTTTTGTTACTCTTATATGTTTTATCTTCATAAAACAGAGTTTGATCAAAGAAGAGTGTAGTCATGGAGCATGTTTGAGAAGCTCATGGTAATAATAGTCATGAATAATGTTAGGGGGAGATTTTTTCATCTCTCATAGGTGGTGATTTCTTATTATTTGTCCTTGAAGTCTTTTCAGGTTTGTAGGATCAAAAGTTAAACCCACTTTGTCATTATGTCAAAGGGGGAAAGTGATTGAAGAGAGAGATAGAGTCTCATCATAATATTTGTATTGGTTTTGACATCAATGATAAATGGGGAGATTATTTTAGGTTTTTAAATGATGTCTCCAAGGTGACCAAGGATGTTTATGAGGTGTCATGTGTGCTATAATGATAATGACAAAGTGTACTTCAATGTTCTTGCATAGTACTTGGATAGGTAGATGGTGGTTGTTATTGATGGTATGTTCATGTTGAAGATACCCTATAGGGTGTTTTGAGTTCTTGGAGTGCTTATGGAAGTGAAATGAATTCATCAGAGCAGTCATATGAGTGTATAGGTTCTAGTAGTCATCTTGATGGATAAAGTTGAGTGAGTAGATTGATGATATCAACATTCACACATGTGAAGGTTTCAAGATCATATTGATATATTGAATGATTTCCCTATGTCTGTGGATAATATGGTTCAAGGTTTAGGTCTAGACATGGAGTGTATCAAAAGTTATTAAGGTGCAAATTTGGCTTCTTAGACAATGTTAAATAAGTTCCCATACTTAGACAAATTTGTGATATTAAAGATCTATGGTGAGAATTTTGTTGGGTGAATATTTTGTCAACTAGATATCTGATTGAGAAAAATAGGTCTTATCATCCATAGCAAAGGAGATTGGTCAGCCCAGTGTGCAGGTTCACTACATCAGAGGTGGACATATCTCTCCTCTCATCAAGGGGAGGTTCCCTATAAATATGCAAGAGCTATATACTATATATATAAGCTGAAAATAACACTCAGGGGTAGGATATACCATCCATATCTCTTCTTTTAGAGATGATTTTCACAAACAAAGGAGAAAATCCTAGTGAAAACATTGAAGGCACTTCTCTTCTTTTAGAAGTGTTCTTGCAAGGGATAGTAGGGGTTCTTTCAAGTAGGATAAGCAACTGGTAATAGAGTACAAAGTAACCAACAATCTAAGATGTAGCACAAAGTCTCCACCTTGACTACCCAAGAGTGAGATACGAAGAATAATGGGGGCACAAAGTCATCCCAAGGTCCTTTACATAGAAAGAAACTAAAAACACACACTAAAAACAATTATGTTAGCAAAAAGTCTGAAAGTAACTGATTTCAAGACACCTTCTTATCACTTCCACTAGCTCTGCTTGTTAAATTTTATAAAAAAGAATACATTTAGGAAATAGACATAAGAACAATCTCCTAGAATGATACAAGCTATAACATCACAAAGTCTGAAAGTAACTTGTTTTCTGATTCAAGCAAAGAAATATGATAAACAATATGAGCTCAAAGTTGTCAGGATCCTACTCCTCAATAAGAGTATATATGATTACCTCTTGTATAAGAAACTAAACACGTAATTTAACCAGAATGAATAAGTAACTAGAAATATGAAACAACACAGGATATGAGAGACAATACCCAATTACATTAATACTCAATCAAAAGAAAATATAATAAAGAAGATGCCACACTTCTTCTTCCCACAACTCTAGAGCTCCCACACATCTAGGGTTCACCTGTAATTCTCTTCCAACACTTCACTCTCTCAATCACGGTCACAACAATCAACTAAAATATAGAGTTGTTGTTCACTTCCACCAGTCAGTAACAACGCTGCCAATACACCAAGTACACAACCGTACTCCAAGTAGATCTCCCTTTCCTTGCTGCCACCTACAAATCAACAGACCTTACTTACCATGTAGATGTCTCTACACCTTGAAGAACCCTTGTCCTTTCCTCACCAAGTCCTCATGATTCTTCAACCAGTACCCCATTGGATCTTTTACCAAAACTTGCACAACTTGCAACTCTCCCTGATCATACACACTCAGCACCCCTTTGGAACTAGGAGGAGCTACTCTTGCTCTCTCTTCAAGCACAATGGATTTCTAGCACACTTTTACAATACAGCCCATGAGTCTATTATATAGATCTCATGCATACAATAATTATAATTTCTTAATTACAATAATTAGACTCATAACTCTAAGACCAAAAACAGTCTTTACATGCAAACTGCCTATCTAAAAATAGACCAGTCTGGAATCCACATGAAAACTACATGCACACACAGGTTGCCAATGTCGACTCCTTCCTGACTGATGTTGGCCAACTCATAACCAATGTCGGTTGCTTCTACACTATAATATGACTGATGTCGGTTGATTAGACCGACGTCAGTTGCCCTGCAACTTGTTCTGCAACTCAACAACCTCCGCAACCTCAGCAACCTCCTTCCCTATTTGCATTAGTGAAGCTTTTAGCTCCACAACCTAACAATCTCCCACTTGGAGATAAATAGTTGCATTGTACCTATACTTTTACACTGTCTAATTTGTTTCCTGGCTTATATCCTTCTTCAAACTCAATCCTAAAGACCAACCACCACACACCCTGTGGTGCACGTCCTGTCATCCAAGTAACCTACCACATCCAAACCTACAACTCCATGTAGTGAAGACCTTGACCCTGCATAACATGTTAACCTACTGTTGGTCCCTCTCAAATACCTGAGAATCCACCTTCCCTGAATTGGCTCCAAACTCTCTGACAAATCCCACTACTTGGGAAAACTCAGGCCTACACTAGACCTTATGTGATTTCGAACACTGTTCTAAGCTTAGCTTGAACTGTCTAGCCCTTGGTGTGCTTATCGGTTCTACATCTTGCATATTGAACCCTGCCAACACCTTCTTCACATCAGCTCCCACTGGAGACAAAATCTCCATGTCTCTTATGCCAAAGAATTTTGCTGCTCCCAAATTCTTCATGACATACCTCTGAACTAACTTTAACTTTAGCTTAAAAACTCCCTGCATGTGTAACCCTACAACAAGCAACCACACACAGTAACAAGATAATGTTGCAATCATCATCCAACCTAGTAAAGACAAACACAATAGTTACACTGACAATGACTAAAGCCCTGCTTTGTCATCCACCTGTCAAAAACCCTGTACCACTGTCCTGTAACTTCCTCAAGACCATATACCCTGGCCTTTCATCTCACGTATCCATCCACTCTCTTCTTTAACTTGGGAATCCATCCATCTTTCAGTGCTTTCATCCCCACTAGTAACTCTACCAAAACTCCCACTTGGTTTTCTTTTGAAGAATTCATGCCATGCTCCCACTATTTCCTAGATTCTACCTGCATTTCCTCTTCACGTCTTCTTGGTTCTTAACCATTAGTAAGCAAAAAGTAAGAAGGTGAACAATGAATATGAGGTCCACTTACCCTTTCAGTCCTCCATATGGGTGTTTGAGACTCCTTGATAGCTTGTTATCCGCCCAACATCTGTTCCAGTGATCGATCTCAGTCATCTCTCAGTCTGCACCCGACTGATGTCAATTCCCTGCACTAACCCTGACTGCCAACATTGGTTCTCCTTAACCGATGCCAGTGTCTCTATTGCCAATGTTAGTTCCTGTATGACCGATGTCAGTTTTCATCTGCCCAACACCACTGACTCTACTGATCTGCACATGACCGACATTGGTGCCTGTCTGTTTGACGTCGATTCCTCCTGACTGATGTCGGTACCTGTGTTTGCCTGTGAGTAATGATTTTTTACCCATGAGCTCCTTTTGGATCAAACCCTTGTCCATATTAACACAACCCTACTCAAAATAATTCAGTCCCCTCAGCTGATCTCTGTCTGTCATCTCGTCCATGAACACCAAGGCTTTCCAGTTCTTAAGTTTATCAAAGATATTTGTCTTCCGCTTAAGAACATGCATTCCCCTCCTACATATGTGACTAAGCCTACAAAGCCACATCTTTGCAATAGAAGGTGAATTAGTAATATAGGTAGATAGATAAAGGATACCTACTTTCTTACCACCGTCTAATTCAAGTGCATCCGCTGTGAGAGTTACTATGCATTTCTCATCACCCAACTTTCTTGAAGAAATTAGACTCATCTCCAAGACTGGTACCTATATGACCTCCTTCAACACCTGTGTGTTATCTGTCTGCAATTTCAGCTTCACTTCTCCTTTGCCAACAATCTGACAAGGCTCACCAACCCCTAAATAAATCTCTCCAAAGTCTCCCTGGACATACTCATGAAAAGATGCTCTATTTCGGGTTGCATGGAAAGAGGCAACAGAATCTATAGACCAAGATTCTACTTTATCCAGAGCAACCTATACAACAACACCTGCAACATCTACTTCTACACATTAATCTTCTACTGACCAACAATCTTCCTTTACCTACTCTTTCTTTCCATCAATCAGACCATTCGTGCTATTCAATTTCTCCATTCGTAGCTTACTTTCTTTTGTGATTGCTATACTCCCACTCAATTTGAAACCCTTGAGAGTGACCTGTAATCAAAAAACACTAACCAGATCTGAACCACCTGTTATTCAACCCAACCAAAAGCTCTGATACCAACTGTCAGGTTGGTATCACTGGTTGGTGATCACTGGTTGGTGATCCTACTCCTCAATAAGAGTATATATGATTACCTCTTGTATAAGCAACTAAACACGAAATTTAACTAGAATGAATAAGTAACTAGAAATATGAAACAACACAGGATATGAGAGACAATACCCAATTGTATTAATACTCAATCAGAAGAAAATACAATAAAGAAGATGCCACACTTCTTCCCACACTTCTAGGGTTCACCTGTAATTCTCTTCCAACACTTCACTCTCTCAATCATGGTCACAATAATCAACTCAAATATAGAGTTGTTGTTCACCTCCACCAGTCAGTAACAACGCTACCAATACACTAAGTACACAACTGTACTCCAAGTAGATCTCCCTTTCCTTGCTGCCACCTGCAAATCAACAGACCTTACTTACCATGTAGATGTCTCTAAACCCTGAAGAACCCTTGTCTTTGCCTCACCAAGTCCTCATGATTCTTCAATCAGTACCTTGGTGGATCTTTTACTAGAATTTTCACAACTTGCAACTCTCCCTGATCATACACACTCAGCACCCCTTTGGAACTAGGAGGAGCTACTCTTGCTCTCTCTTTAAGCACAATGGCTTTCTATCACACTTTTACAATACAGCCCATGATTCTATTATATATATCTCATGCATACAATAATTAGACTTTCTTAATTAAAATAATTAGACTCGCAACTCTAAGACCAAAAATAGTCTTTACATGGAAACTGCCTATCCAAAAATAGACCAGTCCAGAATCCACATGCAAACTGCATGCACACACAGGTTGCCGATGTCGGCTCCTTCCTGACTGATGTCAGTTGACTCATAACCAACATCGATTGCTTCTGCACTATAATATGACCAATGTCAGTTGATCAGACTGATGTCAGTTTCCCTACAACTTGTTCTGCAACTCTGCAACCTCAGCAACCTCCTTCCCTATTTGCATCAGTGAAGATTTTAGCTCCACAACCTAACAAAAGTCTCAGTGATGCCTTTCAATTTGGGTAGAGTTTTGCTTCTGGTAATGGGAAGATCTCCCTTTAAATGATACAAGAGATGCCTAAGGGAAGCTTGGCACTTTGTCCCATGGAGTGACCTATGTTGTGCATTAATGCCTTGGATGCATTTTTGGTTTTATCAGGGAGGGCCATGCTAGAGAAGGGTGGCTACCTTAACTATGGCATGTTGATTCATCTCCAATGTCTTCTCTTGATCTTGAGTCACTCATTCTATCACCTACTATCTGCGTAGCTATCCATTTTGTCTTTACGCCAAAGGGGACAAATAGACTATGCTTTTAATGTTTGCAGGCCCAAATACCTACTTGGTGGACTATTCCACCTACTAGAAATAACTCCTACTGATATTTCCCTCTTTGTCTCTTCTTCCCTTTGGCCTTGGCCTTAAGGCCTTTGAATGCATTCAGGTCCGCGTTCTAAGCTTGCAAAGATCAACAGACACTTTATTGCCACAAATTTGACGTCTGTGGGTCTTTCATCTTTTGAAGGTTAACGGCTAGTTAGTCATCCTAAACTTGACATTTGGGGGCCTGTCATTCTCCTTATAAATTCCTTCATGTCTTTCTCACTTGCTATGGCCACTTTTCGCTGTGACATAGGTGAGGATACATGGCAGCATCTGCAGCTTTGAAATAAGCTTATCAGAATAAGCTTTGAAACTTGCTAAAAATCTAAATCATGGATACAGACACTTGTCACACTCTACTTGTTTACAAAGGACACATGCCACATTCTACTACTTTGAAAATTATTAGAGACTGTGTCTCGACATACGACACTTGGTAGCTTCCATTGCACTTTGAGGCTTGATCTTTCCTTAAGGGAACTTGCCCTTCGGGGTGTTGAAATAAGGTCCATTTTATGAGTGTCGACTATCCTCCATGAGGACACCTACCATTCAAGATCTCCTAAGTGGCCTTCAGGCTTTAATTTCTTTAGTTAGGCTTAATCCTTTATTTCCTTCAGACAATTTGTCTGAAGGAATTCCTTCAAACAATTTGTCTGAAGGAAATCTTTCCTTGGCTTTGCGTCTTTGACACATGGCACATTCCATTGCTCTAAGACTTATTTGAGACTAGGACCCACAATATTCATTGCCTAAGTAGCTTCAAAAGGGGAACACAGATGCTGATACCTAGCGGCCTCCATCGATTCTTACCAAAGACACGTGGTGACTTCTACTCAGTTTTAACAATCACACGGAGGATGACACTTGGAGCACTCCGCTTACTCTTTTAGAAACTTGCCTGGGGCCCACCAAAGTCTTTACTTGATAATGAAACCAAAGGAAGATGCAATGATTATTGACACTTGGCAGCCTCCATCGAGCTTCATTAGGGACACGTGCTGACTTCCACTATTTTTAAAAACAAGGTATAAAGGGGCTTGGTGGTTGACACTTGGTAGCATATATTGGATCCTGAGAGAAGCTTAGGATAAACTTGAATTTGACATCCACGGGGATGTCACTGGTTTCTTGGCACTTCTTTCCTACAAAGTCCATAGTTTTAAGCTTGTAGAGTCTGTAGATTTCCTCCTATGAAGTCTATAGAAATTGAGAAGCTTGAAAAATGAGGAATTTGAATGTTCAGGACAAATTTTGAAAAGGGAAGAGATAATTTTGGGTCTGTACAAGGCCAAAATAGTTCATAGGTTGCCCCAAAAAAGGAGTGACATTTTTTGGGGACAACAGCTGGCTCTAGTTAGGGAACTTCCTTTAGTTGGAAACTTGAAACACAGCTGAGGGGAGTAGAAACCAAAATCTCTAGTGCCTTGAAGTATGACATTGGGCTATGGAGTGATGCTACCTAAAAAGAAAGGCTCCAAAAAATGAAAATGAAAAACACAAAATAGAAACAAAAGACTATACAAATATACATATGTACAGGTGAACTTATCTGATTCTTCAAGAGTTGAAGTGCTTTAGATTCTAACCGTTATGGGGTAGAGAAAAGAGAGTGCCATCTTGATACCTCAACAAGAAACTATTTTCGCCATTGAGCTAATGATTAGTAAAAGGGCCCCTCCACAAGCAATCAAACTTTCCATGCATTCCCTTTGGTTCTCTCCTCTTATCCCATAAGAGGACTTGATTTCCAATCCAGAATTCATGGTTCTTTGCTTTCTGGTCAAAGAGCTTCTTCACTAGACCTTGATGGTCATTAATTTAGTCTACCACTACAGTTCTCTACTCGTCCAGCTCAGTTAGGCACATGATCCTCTTATCAAGGGAGCTTTTGTTTGTTTGATCTTCAATTGTCTTTGCCAATATCAATGCTGGTAATTCCAAAGTGATTGGTATCTCAACATTGATACCATAAAGAAGTTGGAAAGGAGACATTCCAATTGCTCTTTTTGGTGCAATTCTATCTGCCCATAGAGCATCAACCAATGCTCTATGCCATGTCCTTTGGTTTTCATCCACCAGCTTCTTGATGATAGTCAACAGGTTCTTATTGCTTGATTCAGCCTGGCCATTCCCTTGTGGAAAGTAATCAGAAGAGTGGGAGAGTGTAATCCCATAGTAGAAATAGAATTGAGTAATCTCCTGGGAAGTGAAACAAGCTACATTATTAGTGACAATCTTGGTTGGGACCCCAAACCTAGAAATGATGTTCTCTTTGAGGAAATTTCATACTATTTCTGAAGTAGCATGTTTGTTTTGAACAGCTTCCACCCACTTGGTGAATTAGTCTATTTTTGTAAGGACATAATCATGTCTAGCACTTAAAGATGGGTATACAATACCAATAAAGTCAATTCCCCATTGTTGGAATGGCTCCACTATGACCACTGGCTTGAGAGGTAGGGCAGCTAACTTGGGTCTTCTGATAAACTAATGGCATAGTTCACATTCCCTAACCCACTTGTATGCATCTTGAAAGAGAGTTGACCAGTAATACCTGGCTCATAGGATCTTATGAGCAGTCACAAGTGCAAAAAAATGTCCTCCATAGGCCAAATTGTGGAAGGACTTCAGAAGTTGGCTTTGCTGCTCCTTGTCCACACAATAAAGGAACACTCCATCAAGGCTCCTCTTGTATAGGCCATTGTCCCAGAAGACAAAATTTGTAGCTTTCAGCTTGATGGTTCTCCTTTCTTTATAAGATAGGTGAGCAAGACACTCACCATAAGTGAGGAAATAAGCAATACCTGAATACCACTCATTCGTGGTGGAGACAAAGAGGACTATAGGTGTGTCATCCACCTCTAGTTCTTCATGCTCTATTCTTCTTGGTTTTTTATCATCAATTAATTGGCATAGCACCTTTCGATGCACCAGCTTTGTGGGCTTGATGACCAGATCAGACTCCTAGATTTTTGCAACCCAATTGCCTCTTTTCATCCCAAACTCCTACTGAGTTAGTATGGATTTGACTGTGGTGTTAGGAACCAAGGCAGTAGTGTCTGAATTCAAGATGTAAAAGTGGAAATGCTTCATTGCCTTCACCACTGCATAAGCATGCTTCTCCATGTTTAAGTACTTCAACTCATAAGCTTTGAGAGGATAGCTCATGAAGGAAATGGGAGATTCCATACCTTCTTTATTCTATTGAACCAAAATTGCTGAAAGCATGTGTTCTGAAGCATAACTATATATGGTGAACTCTTTGTTATAGTCTAGACAAACTAGAATTGGGGTGTGGGCAATGTTAGTCTTGATATCCTCAAATGTTGACTTGCCTTCTTCAGTCTAGTTGAAGGTGGCCTTTCCCTTCATCATGTTTACGATATGTCTAGTCTTCTCAGCAAACTCAGGGATGAACCTCCGTAAGAAATTCACCTTCCCAAAGAAAGAATGAACAATAGTCTTACTTGTGTGCAAGGTAAGCTCTTGGATAGAATTTACTCTGTCTAAGTCAATCTTTATGCCCCCTTTGGACACAATGTGTCTGATAAGTTTCCCCTCTGTTACTCAAAAGACTGACTTCTTGGGGTTTAAGGAAATGCCATTCTGGCAATAGCGTTCCAGCACTTATTGCAAATGGCACACATAATATGGGTGATGCTTAGAAAATATGGTCAAGTCATCAAAATAAACTATGATGAACTTACCCATCTCATCCTTGAAGGCAAGGTCCATTTCTATTTAGAAAGTGAAGCCAGCATTCATCAAGCCAAAAGGCATCCTTCTATATGCAAACATGCCCCAAGGTGTGGTGAAAGTAGTCTTATGTTGATCTGCCTCACCAACTTCAACCTGATTATATCCTAAGAAGCTATCTAGCATTGATAACATCTCCAAACCCATCACTATTTGAAGCACTTGATCCATGATTGGCAAAGGATAGTTATCCTTCAAGGATGACTGATTAAAATTTCTAAAATCTGCACAGAGGTGAATTTCACCATTATTCTTCCTTACAAGCACTATGTTTGCAATCCATGTGGAATGATGGATTGGGAAAATGATCCTAGCATTTAGCATTTTTTGTATCTTAGATAGAATCGTACCTGATATTTTCAAATTATACTGCCTAGACTTTTGCCTGTAAGGTGTCAAATCAGCCTTGAGAGGAATGTCATGGCAGATTTCATCAGGCCTAAGTGACTTCAGGTCATCATAGGAGTAAGCTAAGATGTCCATGTACTGGTTGAGCAAATTAGTGAACTTGAACTTCTCCTCAAGAGTACAACATTTCCCAATGTTCACCATCTTAGGATCTTCCTTGGTTCCCAGATTTACTTGATCAAAATCTTGGGAGGAGCTTGAATCCATTTGTTGTTGTTTGATGAATCTGTCATGCTTATCACATAGCTTCTCAAAGAAAACTAGGCCTTTGGGAATCTTATTCCCTTTAAGTTGTAGGAACTCATCACCTGCATTTATATTTTATTCAAGAGCTAGTTCACACTTATGAGGTTCACTACCTTCAAAATGTAGCCATTCAAAGCTATCTTTTTGCTCCATGAAGGCAATGATTTGGTTGTCATTGTTAAACACTTGCCAATGACTGGCATTATTAGGTACACTTGCTCTAAAGACCAGCTCAATAGTGTATTTGTCTCTTTTTAAGTCTATGTGGGGGACCAAGAGAGTAGCTGAAATAGTCAGTGCATCAGCCCGATTCTTGAATTCTCTAAGAATGGCAGAGATGCTAAAAGCATCAAAGCTTTCAATTTAGTCCCAAACCAGATTGTAGTAGTGGCACAATCTCTCATTTTTGGTTTGATATAGGTTTCTTACCTGACAAATCACCAATTTAGCGTCTCCTTTGGCATGAAGGAGTTTGATGTCTCGGCATCAAGCAGCCTTCAATCCAAGCAACAGAGATTCAAATTTAGCTGTATTATTAGTGTTGTTGAACTACAACTTGTAGGATGAAGGAAAAATATCTCTTTGAGGAGATATCAGCACAACTCTAGCTCCTGAACCAGTGGAGGAGCAACTGCCATCAAATTCAAGAATCCATACCTTATTTGATACTGATTTTTCTTTGGATTCTTCTTCATTCAGAGGTGGAGATCCTTCCACACTGGTATTGCACTCCACCAATTCTCCTTCTATTTTAGCTAAATGCATTTCCAGGTTGTCACCTACAGGAGCTTCATCAGATGCCTCATGAACTTCATCCATGGATAGAAAGTAGTTACCCATGCTTAAAGACTCAAACAAAATTTGAGCTTTAGGTGCCCAAGTTTGGGTAACCACATATTTCACTTCCTTCTTAGGGAGTAGTCTATTCATAACACCTTTGACTATAATCCTCACCTCAGATAAGTCCATGCTCAATTCACCACCAACATCCCTACATAAATTCTGCCCAAGGATGCCATATGATGCTAGGACATCAACTACCAAGACAGTCATCTTGATTCTTTTGTCTAGGAACGCTGCAAATGCAAATTGGGTGTCTTTAATTTGTCCTAGTAGAGGTACTTGCTTTTTCTCCATGGAGAATCATCTACCAAACATCTTGATCAATGTGAGGTCAAGGGATTTAGCCACTTTGGTAGGCATGACATTGTTTGAAGCTCTAGAATCAATGATGTAATTGTTCAGCTGATGTCCATTTATCAGCAATGAGACATAAAAAGGTTTAGTCCTACCAATAGCAGAAAGAGGAGTGATGACAAGGTTGTTCTTGGTGGATGCATTCATGGCAGAATCATGTGTCACTTTGGGAATTGCTAGTCTTATAAGGATGGCCTAGTTTTTAACACATTGAACTAGTTTGTCTAATTGCTTAGGATGGGACAATAGAAATTCAAATTCAGACATTTGAATTCTAGTTTTCTTTATATGGTTAATGATATCAAATGTTGGAAATGAACTAGGCACAGAGGATGGGAGTTCATCCTTTTGGGTTTTGGGAGGGGGAGAACTAGACTGCAAATTTGAAGTTGAAGGTGCAGAAATGTTTGGGGTACTTACCTTTCTAGCAGTCACTAGGTCCTTTGGCTATAAGGGTAGAGTGGTCCCACGTTTAGAAATTGAAACTGTTGGTTGAGGTTGCACCTCTATCTTCTCTTTATTAATTTATTGAGCTGATTGATTCTTGGACCAGGTGAATATAGCATATGATCCCTCAGCTACATTTCCTTCACTTATGGGTTCATCCTGATAATTCAGAAAACTAATATTAGAGTCACCAGCTAATTCTTCTTCTTCCTTAGTGAAGAGATTAGTTTCATCTTCTAGACCTAACTCAGGCTAGAATGAGAAATCTGATTCAGCTTCAAGATATCCAACCACTGAGTTAGTTGGAGGTGCTTCAATGGCAAGGTTATTCCTTTGAGGGGGAGGAAGATGATTGGTTTGCCCTTGGTTCTTGGTAGCATGGCCTTAGTAGGACTAATTAGGGAATGTACTCCTTGGTACATCTCTTTAAGAAGGAGTAGATGACATCCCTTGTGCCATTTGCTTTTTGAGAGTTAGCACTTCATTTGCTAGCTTTTGCACCATTGGGTCAGTGGTGATTGTAGGTGAGTATTCAGAAGATGAAGAGGGTTTACTTTTATTTAGGTCTCTCCTTATATTTCTATCTAAGATAAGGTCATCTTCTACCTCAGTATCCAAGTCTTGAGTAGCAGCAAGGTCTATATGTTTAGCCTATCTCAGTAAGAAACTCACTTCAGGAAGCTTTGAGTTGATGAAGAAACACTTGAGATTCTGAGGTGTCAGCTGGGTGATCATGGGAATCCTGTGCCTCAGCTTGTCAAACCTAGCAATGAAGTCCCTCATAGGTTCATGGGGCTCCTTATTCATCTATCTAAGCTAGGCCATCAAGGCATGCACATCTTCTACAGGATTGAACCTAGCTTCAAATTTATCTTTAAAAGTGTCCCAATCAGTCACTGACTGAGCTTGCAGATGGTAAAACCAGTCTCCAGTAGTGCCTTGTAGTGTCTCTACAAATAGCTTGAATGTTATATCTTTATACTCCACACCTATTACACCACAGGCTATGCTAAAGGTAGTAATATGTTCATTAGGGTAAACTTTCCCATCTCCAAAAAATTTGAGGAAATTCTTCCTTAAACTACGTGGAAGCTCATGCAAAGGTGGGGTCAAGTTTCGTAGAGCAAAAGAGTTTCCCCAGGGGCCTTGAGCCATGATTTGATTATGTAGAAGTGGGATCACAAATTTTGGTGGAGTATGGATAGGCAAAGCTCTACTAACAGCAAAAAAAGAAGCTCTACCTTGTGTTGGTGACCTGGTAGGGGTAGGAGGAAGACTCCTAGTTCGTTAAAGGTGAGGTTGTGGAGGAAACATCTCAAAATTACTCTGTTGCACCAAATCAAAAGTAGGGTCAACAACACCTTGAGATTTATAGCTTCTGGTATAACAGGGATCTATCAGATTGTGAAACAAAAATGGAAAAGGACTGGTCTTCCCTTAGCTTGAAGCTTGAGGCTTCAAACTGCTTGTCCTTCCCTAGCGAAGTCGCCAAAAACTATTGGGTGAATATTTTGTCAACCAGCTATCTAATTGAGCAAAATAGGTCTTATCATCCACAACAAAGGAGATTGGTCAGCCCAGTGTACAAGTTCACTACATCAGAGGTGGACAAATCTCTCCTCTCATCAAGGGGAGGTTCCCTATAAATATGCAGGAGTTATATACTATATATATATATATATAAGCTAAAAATAATACTCGAGGGTAGGATATACCATCCATCTCTCTTCTTTTAGAGATGATGTTCAAAAACAAAGGATAAAATCTTCATGAAAACACTGAAGGCACTTCTCTTCTTTTAGAAGTGTTTTTGCAGGGGATAGCAGGAGTTCTTTCAGGTAAGATAAGTAATTGGTAATAGAGTGTAGAGTAACCAAAAATCTAAGATTTAGCACAAAGTCTCCACCTTGACTTCCCAAGAGTGAGATATAGAGAACAATGGGGGAACAAAGTCGTCCCAAGGTCCTTTACATAAAAAGAAACTAAAAACACACACTAAAAATAATTATGTCAACACAAAGTCTGAAAGTAACTGGTTTTAGGACACCTTCCTTATCACTTCCACTAGCTCTACTTGTTTTAGATTGAGGGTAAAAGCAGGTTTTGAAGGGGCCCTGAAACCCTGTTACAAAGAGCGTAAGAGAGAGCGTCAAAGACCACAGGCTAAGCCTAAAAAACACTACAAAGAAGTAGAAAAAATAGGTTTTAAATGGACCTGGAACCACCAGATAAACATCTGGTCAAAACCCAGAAAACAAAGTTCTAGAAAAACAAAACACTGCCAGGTTAACAAAAGAACCAACTTACAAAATAAAGTCAAAAAACCTGGCAGTCAAAACACTGATCTAAAAGATGACCAGTAGAAACAACAAGCTGAAACCAAAAACCAGAAAACCCGACCTGAAAATAGCCCCCAGAGAAAACCAGTCAGCAAAAGGGGGCTTTAGATGAATCTTTTAAGTTTGGGTTATTATTTTTTTTTTATTACTTGACCGAAGATTCATATCAAGGGGAGGAACCAAAAGCTTTGACTTCTTTCTTCTTACAGCTATCCAACCGTCCTCCACCTTAGCTGCCTCAGCATCCCACACCTCAGAAGACATGGATCTTTGGATCCTGAGAGGCGTAAAATCCTTGTGAGAGTTGATCATTAACTGGCTCTTAGAGATATCCTCCAGAACAGGGGAAGATACCACCACCTCCTTTTCTGGCTCAACAGGTTCACTACCCGCAGCCACTTCTTCATTAGAATGATTCACCAATGAATCTTGTTCATCTTCCGGTTCAGATTGCAAACTTTCCTCATTCTCAGTCTTGGATTCAGAAGTACATTCCAAAGGTTGTTTGTCAACTTTGTGAACAGAGGGTTCCTTTGTCCACCAAGAAGGAGAACGTATGGGATGAGATTTCCCAACACCACAGCGATCAGCTATATGTCCCGTTTGGTTGCATTTCCTACACCGAAAAGGGATCCCCTCATAATCCAGAATTTGTGTCCAGTTACCCCTAGGGGATTCAAGGCAGATCACCTCAGGAAGGCCCTTTGAGACATCAAGATCTACTAGAAATCGAGCACAGGTCGAATGAGTTAGTGGATAGTCTTCCTCATATAAAAAATCCCCTAAAACATTTCCTATGGTTCTGAAAACTGCCTCATTCCAGAGGTGTAATGGAAGATAAGGGAGCCGCACCCATATTGGGATCTTATTAAAGGATTCCAAAAGAGGATTAAAATCTTTATGCCAAGGTTTGGCCATAAGAGGATATCTACCCTGCCAAGAGAATTTATTATGACACAATATAGTTTTTCTATCCTCAGGGTTTTTAAAAACTATTATAAAAAAACCCCTGACACAAAGATGAATCTGAGCTTCTTGGATATGTGACCAGTTCTTATTTATCCAGTCCTCTAGATCTACATAGGAATGCCAGAAACCACGAAAATGCAGAATGGCAGCACAAGAGGACAACTGTTCTACCTTTTGGCCAATACTTTCTACTAATTCAGGGTCTAGAGAAACCCTCTCTACTTGTTAAATTGTGTAAACAAGAATACATTTAGGAAATAGACATAAGAATAATCTCCTAGAATGATACAAGCTATAACAACACAAAGTCTAAAAGTAACTTGCTTTCTGATTCAAACAAAGAAATATGATAGACAATATGAGCTCAAAGTCTCAGTGATGCCTTTCAATTTGGGTAGAGTTTTGCTTCTGGTAACGGGGAGATCTCCCTTTAAATGATATAAGAGATTACATTATATAGAGGCCTAAGGGAAGCATGGCACTTTGTCCCATGGAGTGACCCATGCTGTGCATTAATGCCTTGGATGCATTTTTGGTTCTGTCAGGGAGGGCCATGCTAGTTCAGGGTGGCTACCTTAACTATGGCATGTTGATTCATCTCCAATGTCTTCTCCTAAGCTTGAGTCACTCATTTTATCACCTACTATCTGCGTAGCTATCCATGTTGTCTTTACACCAAAAGGGACAAATAGGCTATGCTTTCAATGTTTGCAGGCCCAAATACCTACCTGGTGGACTGTTCCACCTACTGGAAATAACTCATACTGATATTTCCCTCTTTGTCTCTTCTTCCCTTTAGCCCTGGCTTTAAGGTCTTTAAATGCATTTGGGTCCACGTTCTAAGCCTATAAAGATCAAAAGACACTTTAATGTCACAAATTTGACGTCCATGGGTCTTTCATCTTTTGAAGGTTAACAGCTAGTCAGTCATCCTAAATTTGACGTTTACAGGCTTGTCATTCTCCTTAGCAATTCCTTCGTGTCTTTCTCACTTGTTATGGCCACTTTCAACTGTGACATAGGTGAGAACACGTGGCAGCATCCACAACTTTGAAATAAACTTATCGAAATAATCTTTGAAACTTGTTATAAACCCAAAGCACGGATGCAGACACTTTTCACACTCTGCTTGTTTACAAAGGACACGTGGCACGTTCCACTACTTTGAAACTTATTAGAGACTATGTCTCAGCATACAACACTTGGAAACTTCCACTGAACTTTGAGGCTTGATCTTTCCTTAAGGGAACTTTCCCTTCGGGGTCTTGAAAGAAGGTCCATTTTATGAGTGTCGACTATCCTCTACAAGGGCACCTACCCTTCGGGATCTCCCAAGTGGCCTTTAGGCATTAATTTCTTCGGTTAGGCTTGATCCTTTATTTCCTTCAAATAATTTGTTTGAAGGAATTCCTTCAGACAATTTGTCTGAAGGAAATCTTTCCTTTGCTCTGCGTCTTTGACACATAGCATGTTCCATTGCTCCAAGACTTATTTGAGACTGGAACCCACAATATTCCTTGCCTGACTAGCTTCAAAAGGGGAATGCAGATGCCAACACCTAGTGGCCTCCACTAATTTTTACCAGAGACACGTGGTGACTTCCACTCATTTTTAAAAATCACATGGAGGATGACACTTGGAGCACTCTACTTACTCTTTTATCAACTTGCCCAGGGTCCGCCACAGTCTTTACTTGATAATGAAACTAAAGGAAGATGCAGTGACTATTGACACTTGATAGCCTTTGTCGAGATTCATCAAGGACATGTGCTAACTTTTGCTATTTTTAGAAACAAGGTATAAAGGGGCTCAGTGGTCGATGCTTGGCAGCATCTGTTTGATCGTGAGAGAAGCTTAGGAGAAACTTGAATTTGACGTCTGTGGGGATGTCACTGGTTTCTTGGTGCTTCTTTCCTATAGAGTTCATAGTTTTAAGCCCATGGAGTTCATAGATTTCCTCTCATGAAGTCCATAAAAACTGAGAAGCTTGAAAAATGAGAAATTTGAATGTTCAGGACAAATTTTGAAAAGGGAAGAGACAATTTTGGGTCTGTGCAGGGCTGGAATAGTTCATAAGTTGCCCCAAAAAAGGAGTGACATTTTTTGGGGACAACAAATTTAATCAAGAAATAAATATCTATAGTGATCAATTAATCTGACTGAATAAGTATCTAATGGTGATAATTATACTTGTCAGATAGAGATCAATGGAGAGCGTAAAGTCAAATAGTCAAAGATCTTAAGAATGAATGTGATGAAGACATGTGTCACTTTCATGGAGTTTGAGTAGCAGATAAATATCGATGGAGTACATTCAATCATGAAGAGGAATATAAATGGTTCTCATTAGTAAATAAGTCAATATAATTCTCAAAAGGAATGTAGGGATTCTATGTGGTGTAAGTTTGTTGGAGACTGACTGCAAGGTACATAGAGGGCACACAGGGCTGCTAAGTGGCTTGATCTCAGAATCAAGGATCTAAGATCAATAGTGAGAGATGAAATTTAAAGTCATAAGGATATAAATGATATTAATTGATCATATTTTATAAATTTATGCAATGACATGAGATGAAGACACGTGTCTATAGATAATTTTGCATTAACCAGTGACCATTGGCATTTGAATTAGCAAAAAGATAAATCGATGCTCAATGTTTTTATTATATCTTTTGATCTAGGATAAATTTGTTGATAGTGTAAAATGAAAAGTTGAAGAGGGATTCAAGGATCATATATAAACATTGGTTATAATTTTTTACTATTTATACAGTCAAATATATTAATCTTGAAAGTTGACTGTGTGTTTGACCATGTTCTACAAGTAACTTGAGAAGGGTAATTGAATATTTCTTGATGGTATTTAGATGTTTCAAGATGATATAACTACTTCATAGTGTTATATACTATATGAAGAAATTTGTGGATTATGGAGGTTTGACCAATCCATATTTAATTTGAACAAAGGCTTATAAGTTGACTGTGTTTATTGAATACATTGGTAGTTTGAGTGACCATCTTGAAGAGGTAAGTTGAAGGTGTTATGATTAGATTTTAGGAAACAAATGAATATTAAGATGTCAAGGAAGTATCAAAGGTTCATGAGAAATTATTTAAGATCTTGTTTTTCCCATATTCAATTATGGAGATTCAAAATAACTTGATTGTATTTTGACTATATATGACCAGTTTGAATGGTCATTCTGAGAGAGTTGATTTGAGTGCTTCGAGAATGTGTTGAAGTGTATAAGGAGTAGGTATGTGTTTTATAGGTCCTAAATGATTCACCCGTGTGATATAATCATATTTCTATGTGAAAATATTTGAGTAGTTGCTTCAAAAGTTTGAGACTATATTTTCTATGTATAAAGGTTTGAAGAGCAAGGAGACCTAATTGGTAGGCTCAAGTATTGAGTTGGTGTTATATGTGGCACAGACCCATGAGGGAGTTTTAAAGGATATATTGGAGATAGGTTTCATGTTTTAAAATAATTGGTAGAAGTAAAAGTGGCCCAATGAGTTAAAATTATAACGTATGGGTGAGTAGGTCTATTTGTTTTAGGTCTCACCAAGACCTAATGGTGGTTTGGGGTTAATGAGGTAATGGAATACATAAGGAGTGTGGTTTTCTTACATTTAATGTGTATAAATAAAATTTTCAAAGGTATAACAAGTATGGTTAGAATCTTGATTGACCAAAATGGGTTAGATGAGTGTATGGTATAAATACTAGGCATAATTGGCCTATTTGGAGTGGAGTTGTTGAGAGCATTATGCTAAGAAAAGGAGAGAACCTTTGAAAGAGAAGGTACATTTCATTTAGTATCATCATAGATAAAATATTATTAGTCATGTTTATCTGATCATGTTGATGCAGATTGAGTGAGTAAGCCCTAGAGGTTATTTGAGAAAGATTGAAGAGTGAAGAAGAGTGCAAGCAAGAGAAGTCCATCATCAGGTGTAGAAGACATCAAATCAGAGGTGGTGATAAGTCAAGGTAGATGAATAGGTGTTTGGTTTCCTAGGGAGTTGTTTCCTCTTTATGGGATGTGTATCTCACTAGATTAAGGGATGGGTGTTCCTTGATTAGTTGGTGCTAGTTTAAATTATAGATCTTGTTCTTTTAAGATTCTAGTCCATCTTATAGGGTATAGTGGGTTTTATCCCCCAAGAGGGTTTCCCATGTATATCATGTGTTATGTGCTTGATATTTCTATGTTCATTACAATATTTAATTTGTATGCAACATGATTGTATGTGTTGAATACTTAAGAATTGGGAATTGAATTGGATTGTCTTGCATCACTGATTCACCCCCCCTCCCCTCATTAGTGATTGTGTCTCTAAAATGTTATTCAGAATAATATAAGAGATTAAATTTTTTATCCTTACATTTGTATTACATATTAACATTTCTTCACAGAGATAAAAGGAAAGATCCATCTCTCATAAATAGACTTGTAAACACTTAAGATCTCCATTGAGTGAAGCCTTTTCTATAAGTCATACTAGGGAACATAGATATTCAAAATTATGCAATTTTGTCATTATAAATCAATCCTTTATGCTTTGGACTCATATCTTAATATTTATTTCTTTGGGGAACACATTTTGTTGTTAAAACCCATCACAATTATACAGGCATTGCCATTTAAGTGTGAAGTTATCAAAGTGAAAGATCATGAAACTAAGAAAGGCTTTTGGAAGTTAAGACAAAGGTAATGTTAAGTTGTGGAGCTAAAAGCTTCACTAGGATGCTAATCAAGAGGTTGTTGAGTTTAACTAGTAACTGGCATCGGTAGTATTATCGACGTCAGTCAGGCAGGGACTAGGGATCAGCCGACGTCGATCATAGATAGACTGACAGCAACCGACGTCGGTCACCTGTGCATGTGCATGCATTTGCATGTGTTTCCAAAATGTGTTTCCAGAATTAGACTCATCTAATTTTAAGAGGTCTGAGTGTTTGCATGTGAAGACTAATTTAAGTCTTGGGTCTGTGTTTCTAATTATTGTAATTAGAAGTCTAATTATTGTATGCTTTGGATCCTATTTAAAAGACCCATGAGGCATGTATTGTAAAAAAGGCAAGTAAAGCATTGAAGCAAGAAAGCAAGGACAAAGGAGATCTGCAAGGTACAAGGTCAAGGAGATCAGCTGAAGCTATCAAGGAGGGGATAAAAACTCAGGTGTTTGAGTTAGTTGTGGTTGAGAAAGAGAGAGAGAACTCTTGAGAGAAATAATATACACCCAAGAGGTGTGAAGAGGAGAGTGAGATTTCTTCATTGTATTTTGGAAGAGTGTTAATATAGATAGTATTGTTTCTCATATTCTTTTTTGTTTCAAGTTTCTAGTTACTTAATGATTCTAGTTCAATTCCATGTTTAAATTACTTATAGAAAAGTAATCAATTGTGCTTCCACATTCCTAACAAAGTGGTATCAGAACTTTATGTTCTAGATCCCTGACAAAGTGGTATCAAAGAAAGGTTGTAGGGAGCAGGTTATTGTTTGATTATAGGTCATTCTCAGGGGTTTCTGATTGAGTGGGAGTATAGCAATGGTAGAAGAAAGTAAGCTACGAATGGAGAAGTTTAATGGCAAGAATTATCAACTGTGGAGGATGCAGATAGAAGATTATCTATATCAGAAAGATTTGTACTTACCATTGGGTGGGGTTGCATGCAAGCCCATAGATATGAAGGATGAAGAATGGAATGTTCTTGATCAGAAGGCTCTAGGATCCATAAGGTTGAGCCTTCCATCATCTATGATTTCCAATTATCACAGTGTAAGATAACGGAAGAGTTGATAGAATCTTTGGAAAATTTATATGAAAAACCCTCAGCTTTGAATAAGGTATTTCTTATGAAGCAATTATTTACTTTGCAAATGCAGGAAGGTGGATCGGTATATAGTCATCTTAGTGATTTCCATGGTTTGGTAAACCAGTTAGCTTCAGTCAATATTATTTTTGATGATGAAATAAAGGCTCTCTTAATCTTATGCTCTTTACCTGAAAGTTGGGATAGTTTGGTAATGACAGTAAGTAATACTGCGTCTGCTTCTAAAATCTTAAAAGTTGATGATGTTGTTAGTGTAATCTTGAATGAATAAATTCATAGGAAAAGCATAGGTGAATCATCAGGGAATGCTCTAAGTGATGAAAGTAGGGGAAGGCAAAGAGAGAAGGTCGAGCAAGGGAAATCAAGGTCAAAGATGGGAAGGAGATCCAAATCCAGAAATGGAGGTATCACCTGCTAGAATTGTGGAAAGAGAGGACACACAAAGAAAGATTGTTGGTTGAAGGATAAAGAAAATCAACATAAAGGTAATGAAGAATCAAAAGATGCAGGTATTGTTGCATAGGATGCTCTCATACTTTCTTTGGATAGTCAGGTGGAATCATGGGTTTTAGATTCTGGTGCTTCTTTTCATGCAACCCCAAATAGAGAATTGTTCCATGAATATGTCCAGGGAGACTTTGGAGAGCTTTATTTAGGGGATGGTATGCCTTGTCAAATGGTTGGCAAAGGGAAAGTGCAGTTGGAATTGCAGAGGGGTAACACATGGGTGTTGAAGGAGGTTATGCATGTCCCAGTCCTGAAGTAGAGTTTGGTTTCTGTAGGAAATTTGGGTGATGAGGGATGCACAGTAACTCTCACAGTAGATTCTTGGAAGGTTTTCAAGGGTGCACTTGTTTTAGCAAGAGGTAAGAAAGTAGGTACTCTTTATCTATCTACTTGTATTACTGATTCTCCTTCTGGTTTATCTACTTCAACTATAAATTCAAAGATGTGGCTTAGTAGGCTTGGTCACATGAATAAGAAGGGAATGGATGTTCTTGAGTCAAAAGGTATGAGTTCAGATTCAGAGGGCATAGATCGAGTTCATTGCAGGAAATGGAAATTTGATGTTTTTGATAAGAATAGGGAAGCCTTAGTGTTTATGGAGGAGATGATGGACAGAGATCAGTCACAGGGGCTGAATAATTTTGAGCAAGGCAGTTTGGATAGGGTTTTGATCCAAGATGAGCTTGTGGGTGAAAAAGTCATCACTTACAGGAAAACACAAGTATCGATGTCAATCAGGTGGAACTGATGTCGATCAAGTAGATACCAACATCGATCATGTGTAGACCAGCAGAGTCGGTAGTGTCAGGCAGGTGGAATCGACGTTGATTAGGTAGGAACTGACGTCGGCAGATAGGTCAGTCGCATGGAACCGACGTCGGTCAGGTGTAGACTGAGAGATGGCCAAGATCAGTCACTGGAATGGATGTTGGGCAGATAGCAAGCTACCAAGGAGTCTCAAATTCCCATGTGGAAGACTGAAAGGGTAAGTGAACCTCATATTCATCGTTCACCTTCTTTATATTACTTGTTGCTCACTGATGGTCAAGAACTAGGAAGATGTGAAGAGGCAATGCATGTAGAATCCAGGAAATAGTGGGAGCATGGCATGAATTCTTTGGAAGAGAACCAAATGGGAGTTTAAGTAGAGTTTCTAGCCAGGATAAAAGCACTGAAAGATGAATGGATTCCCAGGTTAGAGAAGAGAGTGGATGGACACATGAGACAGAAGGCCAGGGTATATGGTCTTGAGCAGGCTGCAAGACAATGGAGGTTTAACCATTGTGTTTCCTTTACCAGGTTGGATAATATTAGCTACATTATCCTATTACTATATGTAGTGTGTATGTTTGTTGCAGGGTTACACATGTAGGGAGTTATTGAGCTAAAGGTAAAGTTAGTTTAGATGGGTGTCATGAAGAATCTGGGAGTAGCAAGATTCTTTGGCATAAGTATGTCTAGAGACAGGGAAGATCATAGGTTGATGTTGTCTCAAGATGATTGTGTGAATAAGGCAATGGCAAGGTTTAAGATGCAGGATGCAGAACAGGTTAGCACACCTATGGATGGACAGTTCACAGAACAGTGTCCCAATTCACATGATGAGGTTAAGTACATGAGTACTAGACCTGAGTTTTCTCGAGTAGTGGGAGTTTTCAAAAAGTTCAGTGGATTCTCAGGTATCTGAGAGGGACCAGCAGTAGGTATTTATGTTATGCAGGGTCAAGCACTTCTCTACATGGGTATGTAGGTTCAGATGTGGTAGGGGACTTAGATGACAGGCGTAGCATCACAAGATATGTGGTGGTTGGTATTCAAGATTGAGTTTGAAGATGGAGGTGCCTGAGATGATTAGTGGATGTTGCTATATAAGTGCAGCTGTTTATCTCCAAGTGGGAGATTGTTAAGTTGTGGAGCTAAAAGCTTCACCAGGATGCTAATCAGGAGGTTACTGAGTTCAACCAGTAACTGGCATCGACAGTATTGCCAATGTCGATTAGGCAGGGACCAGGGATTAGCCGACGTCGGTCATAGACAGACCAATAACAACTGACGTCGGTCACCTGTGCGTGTGCATGCATTTCTAGAATGCGTTTCCAGAATTAGACTCGTCTAATTTTAAGAGGTTCAAGTGTTTGCATGTGAAGACTAATTTATGTCTTGGGTCTGTGTTTCTAATTATTGTAATTATAAATCTAATTATTGTATGCTTTGGATCCTATTTAAAAGACCCATGAGGCATGTATTGTAAAAAAGGCAAGTAAAGCATTGAAGAAAGAAAGCAAGGTCAAAGGAGATCTGCAAGGTGCAAGGTCAAGGAGATTAGCTGAAGCTATCAAGGAGGGGATAACAAATCAGGTGTTTGAGTTAGTTGTGGTTGAGAAAGAGAGAGAGAACTCTTGAGAGAAATACTATACACCCAAGAGGTGTGAAGAGGAGAGTGAGATTTCTTTATTGTATTCCGGAAGAGTGTTAATATAGATAGTATTGTTTCTCATATTCTTTGTTGTTTCAAGTTTCTAGTTACTTAATCATTCTGGTTCAATTCCATGTTTAAATTGCTTATAGAAAAGTAATCAATTGTGCTTCCACATTCCTAACAAAGTGGTATCAAAACTTTATGTTCTAGATCCCTGATAGGTAACACATTCATCCAATTATTTTGGCCATGTCTAAATTTTTTTCTAGAGTATATGGTCCTGAAAAACTTCTCTAAACATCATCAATTTTTTGGGTTAACTTCTTATCACTTTTGAGTGTACATTTGAATTGTCACTTTCTAATGACTACCAAAAAATTAATAAATAATATTAAATAAGCCTTAACCTTACTATTTTTATCTTTCTCTCATTTTAAAACTATTTTATTAGTTAATTCAAGGGGAAGTCAAATAAGCCTTAACCTTCATGTCTTTCTGTTTCTTTTGTATTTTTCTTATGTAAATAAGGTGAAATCACAACTTAAATCTAAAATTCAAAATCTAATAGGAGATAAATATAAAACCCTACAAATAATTGAAACCCTAATGTAAGAGGAAACCTAAGGATTTTTATGTTTAAATAATGATCAAGTTCACCACAATGTTTTAATTATTTTAGATATAAGTGATATAAAATAATGTAAAACTATGCACTAATTAGATTTTATAAAATATGGCAATAAATACATTATTCTGAATTTAAATGTATAATTAGATATTGGATTGTGTCAATTTAGAATTTATAAAACAAGATGGGAGTGATTTTCTTAGATAATTCTAATTTTTGTCACTCATAAAAGTTATATATGTACCTAAAAATGCTTTTTAACTACTTTGTCAATTGTGCATCCCTGAAATAGAGGTTGAAAATATCTTTGGATTCTAATGGAAGAGTCGAACCCCTACAATAGTTGGCATTATTCAGAGGTTATCAATAGTGTCCCTATGCACACTACCATTGAAATGTGAAGTGTGAAGTTACCTCTATTTATCAACATATAAACAATAAACTTTGATTACAATGTTGATAAAGAAAAATAATTTATTAATGAATTTATTTATATATCCTAGATGACCTTTGCATTGGTATTCATCTCCTTTGTTACCTTCCAACATTGGAAGGGTAGGGGGACTCGATGGGAGAAACCAAACATTTATACTAAATGCAAAGGGGACTACTCAAATATAGCTTGGTAAAGGGTTTTATATTGATTTGCGTCAAATAATTATGTTGAAGATACAAAACTTGGATTTAAATTAGGCATTATTGGCACATTTTATGGTCTTCACCATGTCTCCTATTCTTCTCTCTTCCCATTTATGCTTCTCTCTTTGTTTCATGTGTCTAGGGAAATGTGTTTGGAATTCACCCTAACATTCTAGACATGTATTGATTATTAGTGCATGTTCCTATGGCTTTTAATGACCCCTTTTGGTTAGGTTATACTTGCCTTTTTTAATTTAATTTGTTACTTTATCATTAGTGTACCAATAAAGGTCCTAATTGGATTTAATAGGATACAAATACACTATAATTATTTGAGTTCATTTACATGAAAATAAATTTAGATAATTAATTTTACCATTTCATAGGAATCTATTGACCAGCAAACAATCTAGATAAATCAAGCATTCATTGAAGAACAAAAGTTTAATTTTAGACACACCATAAGACACTAGGTTACAGTTTCTTGGAGCTTCTCCAATTATTGATGTTTGTTATTTTCAATATTGTTACCATTTATATGCCTTACAAATATCAATATAGTTTGATTATTTTATGGTATAATGCATGACCTCTGTGTGTGTGTGCGTGCGTGCGTGCGTGCGTGCGTGCGTGCGTGCGTGCGTGCGTGCGTGTGTGTGTGTGTGTGTGTGTGTGTGTGTGTGTGTGTGTGTGTGTGTGTGTGTGTGTGTGTGTGTGTGTGTGTGTGTGTGTGTGTGTGTGTGTGTGTGTGTGTGTGTGTGTGTGTGTGTGTGTGTGTGTGTGTGTGTCTGTGTAAAGTTTATAATTATTTTTACCCAATTAGGGATATAAGAATGATTTTGTTTTATAGGTGATAAAAGTGAAAGATCAAGAAACTAAGCAAGAGTTTTGGAGGTCAAGCCCAAGGGAACAATATCATCATATTGTTTCAGCCATGTCTACATTTTTATCTACAATGATAATATATATTCCTAAAAAACTTCTCAAAAAGTCATCAATATTTTAGGTTAACTTCTTGTCACATTTAAATATACATTTGAATTGTCATTTTCTGAAGACTACCATAAAATTACAAAATAATATCAATTAAGCCTTAACCTTACATTTACTTCTCTTTATCTAATTTCAAACCTCATTATTAAATTAAATTAATTACTCTTTTACACATTTTATTTAGCCTAATTATAAACAATTAAATATATAAGTTATTTTTAAGTATAAATCTATTTATCTATATTACTACTACTTACTAAAGCAAAACTCCTTACAAATATTATCTCAAACTAAATTATAAATTAATTGAAGCATAAAAATATATATTCATGTCGAGTATTCACAATTTAACATAAATAATCTAATTGTTGACCTTCTCAACCTAAAATAAAATAATTTAAATAATTTAAAAAAAAAAAAAAAAGATTAAACAATTTCAAGTTTGTTATTTCATTGGTTAGTGTGCCAATAAGTGTATTCAATAGTAGTGTGTAGTATTCTATACATGTACAAAATGTTATTGCATGTTATTAAGGCTTCTAGTGTATTCTAGTCTTTTTTAAGTTAATTTGTTACTTCATCAGTTGCTATGCCAATAAGGGTATTCAATAGTAGTGTGTAATACTCTAGAGATGTATGAAATGTTATTGCATGTTCTTATGGCTTTTAGTGGCACCTTTTCATAAGGGTATTCTAGTCTTTTTAAATTTAACTTGTTACTTCATTAGTTAGTGTGTCAATAAGCATATTCAATAGTAGTGTGCAATATTATAGACATATATTAAATGTTATTGCATGTTCTTAAGGATTTTAGTGGTCCCTTTTGGTTAGGGTATTCTGGTCTTTTTTAATTTAAGTTGTTATTACATTAGTTAGTGTGCCAATAAGGATATTCAATAGTAGAGTACCAATAAGAGTATTTAATAGTATTTGAATTTAATAGTATATAGATACATTTAAAGTATTGTAGTTAATTTACATGAAAGGAAATATATAGATTTCATTTTTCCATTTCATAGTAATTTATTGATCACTTGCAAAAATTCTAGTTAACTCAATCATTCCTTGAAGCACACAAGTTTGGGTTTAGGCACACTATAAGACACTAGTTGCATTTTATTGGAACTTCTCCAATCATTGATGTTTGTTATTTTATTACTATCTAGAGGCCTAAAAAATATCAAGATAGTTCATTTTTTTTTCTAGTTTAATGCATGACCAAAAACATATAATTTTTTTCTAAAGTTTTTAGGTATTTTTGCTCAATTATGGAAAGAGGAATAAAACAGATTTTTAGGTTATCAAAGTGAAAGATTAAGAAATTAAGAAAGGTTTTTATAGGTTAAGACCAGGGGAACACAATCATCAAATTATTTTGTCCATGTCTAAATTTTTATCTAGAATGATAATGTATGGTCCTAACAAACTTCTCTAAATGTTGTTAATTTTCTAGGTCAACTTCTTGTCACTTTTGTGTATGCATTTAAATTATCAATTTCTGACAACTACCACAAAAGATAAAATAATATCAAATAAGCCTTAACCTTACATGTCTTTCTCTTTCTCTAATTTTAAAATTGTTTAGTTAATTAAATCAAGGGGAAATCAAATAAGACTTAATGTTCATGTAAATAAGATGATATCATAAATTATATCTAAAATTCAAACCCTAATAGGAGATAAATATAAAACGCTAATGTAAGAGGAAACCTAATGTTTTTTATGTTTAAGTAATGATCATGTTCACCATAATGTTTTAATTATTTCATATCTAAGTGTTATAAAATAATGTAAAAATATGCACTAATTAGATTGTAGACACCTAAATTACATTTAGTGTTGAAATGCACCTAAAACCTTCTAATAATTATTCCTAACATTCAAATTATAATTCATGACACTATCCTCTTCTTAAATAATTGTATAAATCAAATTTAATCAATTGTGCACAATTTTAATCCAAATTTAATTAATAAATCCAAATTTTAAACCTCACCTAACATCTTCCACCTTAATTTCCCTCACATGTTGACTCACCCCAATCAATCCCAAAACTTATTCAACCTCCTTTGAGTCATCCCTTGAGTTATCAAATAGTTTGACTCATTCTTGGTGACTCAGTTAACCATTTCTATGTTTCTCTTAGTCATTTGAAATGGTCATCATCCTCATAGATAAGGACTCATTAGCCATTGTATATTATTTAGATTATTTAAAATATCTAAATAATATTCCACCATTGGATACTTCCTCAAAAAAATTATAAATATACATGAAATCCATCACTTTTATCATCCTGACTTATGCTATTGAAGTTCTATAAAAATCACAAGTGAATCAAAGATATTAAAGAGTATTTTACGCCAAAATGCAATATATTTTATCTTGCATTTGAAGAGTGAGCAACCATAATTCAAAGATATTTAATCGAATACACATCACAATGGAAAAAAAATTTACAACTAAGGTATAAGTTTGTTTTAGTTTTTTTGTTTGTAGCTCTAGCTTAGTTTGAGATAGTTTAGATTAAGATTTCTTAGGTTAGTTTACATTTCTATATTTTATTCAATGCACTTTGGCATACCTGGTGGGACTGTTCCCTTGTCTTTTTCATCTCATATTCATCATAATTATATTTATAAAGCATTTTTTATTTTATTTATTTTTTATTTTGCATATGCGTATAATCTTGGTCTTGAAAGTATTGTTTGAAGTTATAGGTCATTTTTTGGCATTTTTTGTTTGGCTATGCATGGTTACTACATAACTAAAAACTCAAAGACATTAATTACAAAATTGTAACCCAAAACTATGAAATCATTTTTTACCTTATTTCTATAGTCTTTTTCCTAATTTTATTTCTTCTAGTATCTTTTTGCTTACTTTCTACTCTTTTTGTGTTTTTGGTTTTCTGTAACTCTATGTTTTAGGCAAGCTACAAATTTGGCAACTCTATCCATGAAAATGTTGTTCATAATTGGGAAATTGTTGAAATCAATCAAGAAATCATTAATATTAGCTATGAAATCATCTAAAAACTATGAAATTATCCTCCTTATTTTATGTATTTTTTTTGGATTTGGATAGATCAAATTGTGAAATCATACTGAATCTATGAAATTTTTATCTAAAACTGCAAAATTGTCATTTTCACCAGTGAAATCATCATTTTAAGCTATTAAATAGGGAATTATATTTGTGAAATTGCTAAGATTAATTGTGAAAATGATATGAAATTGTGAATTCATTTATACATTTTTTTTGCATTTTATTTATTTTCTGTGTCTAACCATTGACAATTTTGCTTTTCTACTTTACTGTGTAACTAAAAATTTGTAACATATGCTAGGTTTTGTGTTGGTTTGGTAGTTTTTTATTAATCTATTGTAGATTTCCTTGAATCTAATCCCAAACAAACACACTAACCAATTGGTTATAGGATGTTTGTCAAAGAAATTTCATAAAAAGGCTAAAACAAAAGCCAAATTCTTTTAATTATGCTACCAACTTTTCATTTTTAGTTTCTAGAAATTATCTCACATTTACTTTTTTAGGTTTAATTATTTTCATTAAAAATATTGTTTGTGTTGTGAAATTGTGTATGTTCTTTTCTTAGCATCATGTTAGTGACGATACTCAATAATTAAAAATATTTTCATAACTTTTGTGTTACCTAAGTTATATTCATGTATGTTCTTTCTTTGTCATCACATTAGTGATGATACCTAGAAATCAAAAACAAACACTAAATTTTTATTTATTTTTCTAGGGGCTATATTGATCGTGGATTTCACCACCTTGTAGTAAGCCAAACCTTGTGTATCAGTGAGGTATATAAATCAAGATCCAACTATTTAAATTACATAAGTGGTTTTATGTTTTAAGCACACCATGATGTGATGGGATTTCATACTCTAATACCCAGGGCAATTAAGTCAAAATATGAAATTGCTAATTATCAACAAACTAAAACACCTACAAAGATCTTGGGCACTTTGGGACAAGATCTGATGGCATGAATTTAGTCTATATATTTATTCCATGGAATAGTTCCTCAATGTACCAAAAGGTATATCAGAATAATCCCCATAGATAAGCTTGTTCAAACATTAAGCCTAAGAAAACCTTCTATATCATTCAACTTTGGTGCATCAGTTAATAGTTAGCACTGAGAAGTTACCTTCCACACACCCTTAAAACTATACTTAGTGGGACATGGGAATGTTATGATCCTCCATGGATAGTTTATTTAAATATTAGGCCTTAGTTGAGAGCTAAGATGAGTAAGGGACATCATAAGGCCCAAACATTATTCATGACCTTTATCCTAATTTTTCTCCCTTTTTTGCAATAACTTGACTATTTAAGGTAGGACTTTATTTGTTGTTTCCTTGCGTTTATCATGCATTTAAATATACTTATTTATAAACTAATTATTTTTAGTTTTAAAGCTATCAAAACATCCTAAAATCAAACTTCCCCCAAAAAATCAAAGTAATTAGTTTAAAATCAAAAAAATTTAGTCACTTTGGTTATTGTTTTTAATTTAAATATTCCATTTATTTGAGTCATTTTTCTTCTCCTTAGTCATGTCACATATCACTAGGAAAATGGCCATTCTTAACAACCCAAATGCAAGGGCTGAGCCATTTGGAAATGACCCCTTTCAATTCACTAGCATAGAGCATCATCTAGAAATACATGAAATCATCGAACAAGAAGGAGAAGGAGGAGGGGATTACCAAAATGAGGGTAGCCCAAAACTTATCCAACCTTCACCCTTATTTTATCAATATATCATGTCAAACAAGAATGAAGTCTTGATTCAATCCTTGGGCTTTGGAGTAAAATTCCTACCTGTCTTTGATGTGTAGAACTTGAAATACTCTATTGTAAGTAAAGAACCTTCACCCTCCAATCTTAATCAATATACCTTTAAAGGTTATTTATATGGTATAAATTCCAATGTAACATCTTTACAACCCAATACCCAAGTATCTCAAGACAAACATAAATCTATATTATGTGATGAATCATCCCAAATAAGTCATGGATTCTCTATGGAATTCATACAACTCATGGTATCCAAGAGATTATACACTTTTGATCTCATCAACCAACCAATACTTTTGGTAACTCTAATTTGAATTTGAATAGTATTTTACCTTCACATATTTATCCAACTAATCATTGTTTGAACATGACTTCAAACTCACCAATCATCAACTTAACCAGTCAAAACTTGTATCTTCATTCAAGTTTACCAATCATGCAATAAGTAAATCCAAACATGAACATGGGCATCTAATCGAATTCAAGTTTAACCAATCCAAATTTGAATACACCAAATTTTAATGTACAATCAAGTTCTCAAGTTTATACTCAAATTAATCTGAGTTTGAATATTCATTCAAACTCATAAGTCAACCCCAATTAGAGCCTTCAAGGATCACCCATCGTTACCAATTAAAATCAAAATCAAATACTGAATACTCATTCTAGCTTACCAATCTAACCATCTAGTCCTATTTTGAGCATTACTTCATGCACACTCAATAATTTGAATTTAAATAGTAGTTTATTAAATTAGTTTGCTTCTCCCAATACTCTTGGATCAACCAAATCTCAATCCAACTCTAAGTCATTTAAACTCCAATCCAAATACTTTATTTAACTCTAACCCAAATCCTATCACATATTTACACCAAAACCCAACTAATTCAAACAATCCCAACTTTAAGGCAAACCTTAACCTCAATAATCCAAACACAAATCCTAATTCTAACTTTAACCAAAATCAATACAACCCAAACCAAAATTCACTTCAATCAAACAAAGCTAATTCTAACTTAAACCTAGGCCCTAATCCATTCAACCTCAACTACAACATGTATCCACAATAATTCAATCCTAATTTGTTTAACCAATCTAACTTTGGTTATAAAACTAACCCAAACCCCATGAACTTCAACAACAATCATCCACCAACAAGTTCAAATTTTAACACAAACCTAAGTTAATTAAATCCAAACATAAACTTTGAAAATAATCCCAACCTGGGTTTCAAACCTAATATAAATCTAACACACTTTAGTTTTAATACTAATCCAAATCAAACAAACTTTGGTTCTAATGTTAATCCAAACCCAATGAACCTTGGTTATTACCCTAATTTCAATCCTTTTTCAAATCCTCAAAATGTTAACTTTAACAACCAATCTCAAAATAATTTTAACCAACAACCTAATCAATTTCCATGAAACATAAACCAATTCATTGATCAACCTTCCAACTTCTATAATCCAACAAGTTAAATGAACCAGTCATCCACATATCTTATACAAGAGTTACAAAACACAAAAGATAGGGTTCAAAACTTACAAGATGGTGCTTATTCTAGGTAAAAATAGTTCAAATTTGAGGAAATTTGTTTGTATCCTTATGATTTAAGTATAATTACCACACCTTTTCCAAAACTCTTTGAACTCTAGAAATTTGATAAATACAAAGGTAAAGGAGATCCTAAAGAACATTTGACCAACTTATATAATGCATGTGTAGACATTGCTTATAGCAATGAATACATGTTGTGTTTATTCCCATAAAGTCATAGGATTCAAGCCCTTGAATGATTTTCACACCTTCCAAAAGGATATATATTTACCTTTGAGGACTTATCTAAAAAAAATTCTTACCAATTTTCCGATAACATCAAAAAATATTTTACCACTTTGGGTTTAAAAAATACCAAAAAATACAATGGCAAAAGCTTTGCTTCCTTCCTACAAATATGGCAAGCAATGGCAAGTCATTTCACATAGTCATTTCTTGAAAATGAATTTGTGTACATATTCATGAACAATTTGAATTCAAATTTGGGACATCATTTATAACTCTTTTACCCAAGATACTTTAATGAAATCATTAAAAAGGGATTTCAAATAGAGAGAACATTAATTAATAGAGGTGTGACCAAAATATTTAAACCAGATAATAATAATTCCTCTAAACCAATATAAAAAATATATATATTTGCAAAGAAGAACAACCTTGTTCGAGATGGTGTAATTGATGTAAAAAAATTTAAAACCCTCCAAATCAAACACAAATCTACATTCAACCTATCAAAAACATAACTATTCTTGGTGGATAACCTAAACAAAGAAGACCTAAGCGTAAATTCACTCAATTGGGTGAAACTTTTATTCTATAATTTGGCTCATGCAAACATGATCACTTAGCCTAATACCAAACCATTTGATGAGAATGTCCCTAATCCCAAATAGTATAAAAAACATGAGTATTGTGAAAACTGTAACATCCCCACTGGGATCTACTTAGAATATCATAATTGTTTTTTAAAATTTGATCAATGTATTATTTCATTAGATTTCTCTATAAGAATCTAATTATTGATCCAGATAAAATTCTCTAAGAATGATAACTATAAAATAAGCATGTGACATTGATCCATCACTAATCAATATCATCAAATGAAGTAAAAAATAAATGAATATAGAAACTAATTACATATGTCTAGCCATGGCTAGTACAAACATACAACCAATGTTGTTAATGTACAATAAGTAAATAATTCCATCTCATCAAGTATAATGTTTCAATAGCAATAAATAAAATACAATGTACAAGATACAAAGCTCCACATAGCATGAGATCCCCAAATTCTATAGCTATGGAAGTCTTAAGTGTCATCTCCAAATAAGTACTATTGTAGGGAGGGAGAGCATCATCCAAGAATTTTTTCATACCAACCATGGACCATTGATCCTCCATATAATCCTCCATCAGGGAATGGCCCTCTTTTCATGGATGAGTATATAGTGATGGTGCAAGAATCCAAAGATAAAAACTAGACCTGTGTGTTGTATTATTTCTAAGAACATGTAGTGTACCATAACGAAATTCGTTCTAACATGATGTCATATAAACATGTAAATCATTCATATGAAATGACAATGTATAACTAACATTACTTTATCTAGAGTTTTCAATAGTTATTGATCTCTAAGATCAGTTAAATTCATACACAACACTTGATCGAATTACCTTCATCCGGTATTGATGATGTTAGTAAGCTAATAAAGTACATCTCACTACTTACTGAGTACCAACAATATGATATTTGGTTAACTAAATATAACCAACAGATTCATATAGATTACTTCATATTAACAAGCATAAAACATGTTAAACATAGGAATAATCAAAATGCATACATTTAGTCCTTCAAACATATGAATGAATCTCCATAATATTATTTATCGCATAAATAATAAGATTAACACTTACGATTAATACCAGCTGGGAATAATTTATATTTAGACTGCATATTTAACTTTCTGTAACTAAATACAAATGAAGTAAATTCTAAATCAAGCACTAATATCATATCTCACCATTTTACATACACAAGACTCATTTTTACATATCCAATCATAACAAATAAATCTATATTCTCTCAAAAATGTAATCTTTCATTTAAACATCTTAGTATATTAGAAAGTTGGTATGCATATATGGATAGTGTCCTATCCTTAAAAAAATATATGACATAGTTTTGAAAAAGCAATAGAATTATAATTATTGGCATGCATCCCAATGTAAATATATAAGATAAATATGTATAGGAGTACCTATATTCTTATATAGACATATTTTGTATAGTACAAACCTTTCATAACATATACTACATAATGCATATGTTTTTAATATATAATTACTGTTCTACCATAATAATAATATTCTTCATTTTTTCAAAAGGAAACTAATGTGCTTTTAAAAACTATTTATCTTTTCATGAAAAAGGCATCAAGTCTATATAGGGTTTTCTACACTTCTAAAAACCTTATTTTTGTCTCGCCTAATGCTACACAAAGGATTTAATTCACTATTAAGAAAGACATATATTTTCATTCCCAATTTTGAATGTCCATAAATCATAGTTCATATTTCCTTACTTTTTGTTTTAACAATAAATACTTTGTTCACATATATACAAATACACATAGTTTATAAATAATTATGCATAGTTTGCTTATATATAAGATCATAATGTTTACGACATATGATGTTAACTCGTTCATCTCTATGTTTTCACAATTTTGTGTAATGTTTACAGATACATATCTACGTATTTATATGTGCATTTATTAACAGGACCTAGGTTCCCCAAAGCTCTGACACCTCTTGTCAAAATTAAGAGCACACTTGATTACCTTTGTATAAGCAACTTAACATGCGGAAATAACCAGAAGTACAAGTAACTAGAAATAAGAAATAACACAAAATATGAGAGGCAACACACAATTGTATTCAACTCATTCCAAAAGGAAATTACAATAAAGAGATCACACTCTTTCATCCACTTCATGGGCATACCAGTAATCTTCCCTCAAGAGTTATCTTCTCTCAATATAGGTCACAACAAATGGCTAACACAGAGCTGTTGTTCACCTCAACCAGTCAGTACAATACTGCCAGTATAACTAAGTACGAACTGGTACTCCAAGTAGATCTCACCATGATATTGCTCCTTGATGTGTTATTGTCACCTTGGATCTTGTTACCACAGAAATCTCCTTTTGACCCTCACACACACACACCCCTGCAGACCAACCTGATCTTACTTATCACATGTAGATCTCCAACCTGATCTTACACACCCTGCAGATCAATCCTAATCTTACATACCTAGAAGAACCCTTGTGATTCTACCATGGGAAGAACTCTCCTAGTTATACACCTTTACAATATAGCCCATGAGTCTATTATATAGATCCCATGCATACAATAATTAGACAAGTGGCTCAAGACTCGAACTAGTCTTTAACATGCAAACAATCAGTTCAACAAACTAATTATTCATCAACAGGTAGTTCTATAACCACATAGGTGATCGAAGTTGGTCCCTATCTATTTGGAGGTGACCGACGTCGGTTAACTACTGCCGATGTCAATTTCTTTCTATCGACCCTTGCCCGACGTTGGTGTAGCCTGCCAACATCAGTGACTGTGACACTCAGCAACCCTCCATGTTTGCATTTGAGTGAAGCTTTTAGCTCCATAACCTAACAATCTCCCACTTAGAGATAAATAGCTGCACTTGTACCTGTACCAGTACATTATCTAATCTGTATCTTGGCTTGTATCCCTCTTCAAGCTCAATCTTGAAGACCAACCACCACATACCTTGTGGTGCTACACCTGTGTCTTAATTTCTCCATTCTCAACTTACCTTCTTCTGCTATTGCTATACTCCCACTCAATCAAAAACCCCTGAGAGTGACCTGTAATCAACAAACACTAACCAGATCTGAACCACCTATTAGTAAACCTCGCTCTGAGAACCTCCAACCTCGTTCTGAGAACCTCCAACCTCGCTCTAATACCAATTGACATGACCTAGGTTCCCCAAAGATCTGACACCTCTTTTCAAAATTAAGAGCACACTTGATTACCTTTGTATAAGCAACTTAACATGCAAAAATAACCAGAAGTACAAGTAACTAGAAATAAGAAATAACATAGAATATGAGACGCAACACACAATTGTATTCAACTCATTACAGAAGGAAATTACAATAAAGAGATCACACTCTTTCATCCACTTCATGGGCATACCAGTAATCTTCCCTCAAGAGTTATCTTCTCTCAATACAGGTCACAACAAACGGCTAACATAGAGTTGTTGTTCACCTCAACCAGTCTGTACAATACTGCCAGTACAACCGAGTACGAACTGGTACTCCAAGTAGATCTTACCATGATCTTGCTCCTTGATGTGTTGCTGTCACCTTGGATCTTGATACCCCACAGATCTCCTTTTGACCCTCACACACACACACCCCTGCAGACCAACTTGATCTTACTTATCACATGTAGATCTCCAACCTGATCTTACACACCCTGCAGATCAATCCTAATCTTACATACCTAGAAGAACCCTTGTGATTCTACCATGGGAAGAACTCTCCTAGTTATACACCTTTACAATATAGCCCATGAGTCTATTATATAGATCCCATGCATACAATAATTAGACAAGTGGCTCAAGACTCGAACTAGTCTTTAACATGCAAACAATCGGTTCAACAAACTAATTGTTCATCAACAGGCAGTTCTATAACCGCATAAGTGATCAAAGTTGGTCCCTATCTGTCTGGAGGTGACCGACGTCGGCCAACTACTGCCGATGTCAGTTTCTTTCTATCGACCCTTGTCCAACGTTGGTGTAGCCTGCCGACATCGGTGACTGTGACACTCAGCAACCCTCCATGTTTGCATCTGGGTGAAGCTTTTAGCTCCACAACCTAACATTTATATAAATACCTTATTTTATATTTTAGGAGTAAAATATTGGATATGTGACAACAAATATCCAGATCAAGAGAATGAAGAGTAACCACATATAATTTCCTATCCATATGAAACTCCTTCACTCTATCTCTCAATCTCACCTATAGGATCATAAGCATTTATGTGACTTTTCAACTAGAACACAAGGTAAAATGCATATTTCATAGTTGTTAAACCTTGAAGGACTAATTTAGATCATCCAAAAATGTAGTTTTGTATGTGTAAAGTGTTTCACAATTGAGAAAAGTAGGCCCATAATGGCCATTAATAACAATCCGGCTTTGACAATGGTAGGAAATTGTTTATAGATCTGCTATTTCTTATAATGAATAATGTCTCCCATGAGAAAGGCACATCCAAGCACAAGAAACATATTTTATAAGATATAACCAAGCAATAATTGTTGTACTACATGAGTCATTCCATTTTTTTAGAGCATAGATTGAAATGATCATCTCTGTGGCATTTCCAAATGTAGCATTTAAAAGGCCTCTCACTATGGGTTCAATAAAGAATGCTAGTTTCTCTGTTACAAAACCTAATCACTTAGCCAAAGGTGTTATACCCAATAGACTAAAAATAAAATCCATCCCCATTTGTCTTCCCATGAAGAGCTAATATAGCCATAGCAAGACCAAAAGGAAGTAGAAAATTAATTTTGTTTCATAAATATATCACAATACAACTACTCCTCAATATTTAAATTTTCAATCTTCCAATTGTCAATATTTGTATTGCATCTCCTAATTGCCCATTAACAGAAGGCTTAAATTCATGATCCTTGCTACTAGCATTTAAAGGATAAATAAGGATTTCATCCTCGAGTTCATATTCACTTTCTTAATGTGACAATCCCATATGTAGATTTTGCATAAAGAAAAGTATGTGCAAATAATTCCAAAGTTAATATGCAGTAAATTTAGAGTTAAGATTTATGGAAATGGGTGTAAATATAAATCTGGGGAAGAATTGAAAGAGAGATGATGTTGTGCATCCATAATATGTGTCTATGTACTATCTAATTATTCACTATAAAGAGTATGGTTAGTTACGTATTATTCACTATATATATTTTAATATCACCATCTATATATATATATTTGGGGAAGAAATGAAAGAGAGATGATGTTGTGCATCCATAATATGTGTCTATGTACTATCTAATTATTCACTATAAAGAGTATGGTTAGTTAGGTATTATTCACTATATACATTTTAATATCACCATATATATATATATATATATATATATATATATATATATATATATATATATATATATATATCTGTGTGTGTGTGTGTGTGTGTGTGTGTGTGTATGTATATGTATGTATGTATGTATGTATGTATTATTTACCTCTTAGTAAATACCCAAACGTATGTAATGTAATAAACTAATCCCCAACTATATATATATATATATAGTTGGGGATTAGTTTATTACATTACATAAGTTTGGGTATTTACTAAGAGGTAAATAATATATTAGTGAGTTAGTATATGGATTATTCAAATATATTGTGATAATAATATATTCATTTATAGTCTATTTTTTAGTATGTGTTATTCATAGGGATTTTGTTGAGAGTTTGATGGAGAAATAATCTCCATAATATATATATATATATATATATATATATATATATATAGGGATTAGTTTATTACATTATATAAGTTTGGGTATTTACTAAGAGGTAAATAATATATTAGTGAGTTAGTATATGGATTATTCAAATATATTGTGATAATATATATTCATTTATAGTCTATTTGTTAGTATGTGAATAATCCATATACTAACTCACTAATATATTATTTACCTCTTAGTAAATACCCAAACTTATGTAATGTAATAAACTAATCCCCAACTATATATATATATAGTTGGGGATTAGTTTATTACATTACATAAGTTTGGGTATTTACTAAGAGGTAAATAATATATTAGTGAGTTAGTATATGGATTATTCAAATATATTGTGATAATAATATATTCATTTATAGTCTATTTGTTAGTATGTGTTATTCATAGGGATTTTTTTGAGAGTTTGATGGAGAAATAATCTCCATAATACATACATCCATACATACATACATACATACATATATATATATATATATATATATAGTTAGCAATTAGTTTATTACATTATATAAGTTTGGGTATTTACTAAGAGGTAAATAATATATTAGTGAGTTAGTATATGGATTATTCAAATATATTGTGATAATAATATGTTCATTTATAGTCTATTTGTTAGTATGTGTTATTCGTAGGGATTTTGTTGAGATTTTGATGTATAAATAATCTCCATAATTATAAGAATGATTTTCCTATATAAATGTAATATCTCATATGAAGAAATACATGGGAGAAATAATATTATATTTTGTTTTTAATATTCTGGTGTATTGGCTATTTTATTTTCTCTATTAATCATGCACAGACCTAATCAATATATGGTATCAGAGTAGTGTGTGGTTCTATGTACTATGGAAGTATAATGATATTTAAGGGGTAGTTATATTATGATTTTCCCCTATATATGTGAGATATTGATTTTTATAGAATAAGTCTATTGTAGCTAATGTTAATTCCTTGTGCCATATTGACATGACCTATCTCTAAACGTATTATTTATAGGTTCTAGTTTGCTAACACAATAAATTCCTCAGATTAATAATAGCTTTAAATTTTTATAAATCTTTCTATATATTTTGATTGCCATCTATCAAAGCCATCCATTAAAACTTTACACAACTCCTAATCTGGTCATACCTTGGTAGAAATGTTTATCCATGCTCGGTGTCATGTTTGTCTTAGGCTATGTAGTATCTTTCCATCACATCTAAGCTGCCATTATTGGTTATATCAATTTTTGTGTGGTATGAGATCATCACTACTATATTATACATCTATAAACTTGGTAATTTGAAGATAAAATATAATATTGCATCGATTCATTCTCAATACATCACTTACCATGATATTTGACTTCAAGTTATATTGGATTACAATGAATTTTTGGCACTCAAACAAGAAATTATACTCAATCATGTATTTCAGTCCTTTAGCCTAAATCAAATTCTCATGTATGAACTTGACATTGTAAAAATGTCTTGTGAGATATGCATTAATCCTCATATGGATTTAACCAAATTGGAAGCATGTGATTCGATGGATTCTTGGTTAAGACACATAGACTGACTCCCTTGTAAGTGATATGTGTTTATATTAGAAAAGAGGTTTTAAGTCATAGTGTTTTTCTATTTGTTTTATTATTAGTATGATCACCAAACTTTTAGTCTTGGGAAGTTTTATTTTGTTGTTTACTCTATTAGTTTTTTATTTATGTATTCTTTCTAGTCAAAGTTAAGTTTTAGACTTTGTTTTATAAGTCTTGTCTATTTAGTGGGACTTATTTTATGTATAGGTATTTTTTTTAGTTTTAAGTTGATGGTCTTTTAGTAGTAAATCATTTATTAATATGAGTTATAATTATTTAGCTTTCTAGTCATTCATTAAGGTTTAGTTTTGATGTTATTAACAGAGTTAAATTATTTAATATTTAAGAATTTTTTTGTAAAGTATGTTGATTTTTTTCAATTGTGTCATTTCAAAATTAAAAATGGGTCCATTGTCAAAGAATCTAGTGTATTTTTAAAGAGTCATTTTTTTTATTGAGTCAATGTTAATTATGTTAAATAGAATTAATATTGTAAAGGACACCTTTTCTCTTGTATGCAACATCTAAATTGTAGGAAGTCTTGTTATGAGCTTCACTGAGTTATTATCTAAGTAAGTAGCCAATACTAAAGGATGGAGGAAATAGGAGGCTGGAGGAAAATCATCATCCTATCACAAGCCATTAATGATGGGGTCATATTTTGAGATAGTGGCATACTATGAGCCAAATTCGCTATGTTGAGGATGATCACTAGTGGTAGCGGTGAATATTTATGTTGTGTGATAGTGAGTGGCAATGATCACATATAGAGGCTACATGAGGTGATGAAGACTTAGTTCTCATTTTTTTTTTTTTTTCATTTTGTGTATTTTCAAAATAAGAATAGAAGAACATGCATGTTCAAAATTTGTAATTTGTGTGTAATTCTATACATAATTCCCTAATGTGAAAACATTGTGAAAAGATAAAAAACACCAAAGTAGGTCAGTTCATGTATCTTGAAAGGGTTTGTGGTAGATCAAAAAAATCACTGAAGGTGAATAATGAATTAGAGGTTCCTATTCATGTCAAGGTTTGTGGTAAACCTGATTAAAACCATGGGAAGAGTGAGCCTTTATTTTTATCAAGGTTATGAGCTAAATAGGGCATGCTACAAGGGGCGAACATACTGCAGGTGAGAGTGTGAATGTTTTTGCACCATGTTTAAACTAAGGGGGGAATGTTAGGGATTATTTTATTACATTATATAAGTTTCAATATTTACTGAGAGGTAAATTATATATTAGTGAGTTAGTATTTGGATTATTTGAATATATTGTGATAGTGATGTATTCATTTATAGTCTATCTGTTAGTATGTGTTATTCATAGGGATTTGGGTGAGATTTTGATGGATAAATAATCTCCATAATTATAGGAATGATTTTCCTATATAAATGTAATATCCTATATGAATAAATACATAGGATAAATAATATTATATTATGTTTTTAATAATCAGGTGTATTAGCTATTTTATTTTCTCTATTAACCATGCTTAGACCTAAACTAGAATCAATACTCTCTCTCTCTCTCTCTCTCTCTCTCTCTCTCTCTCTCTCTCTCTCTCTCTCTCTCTCTCTCTCTCTCTCTCTCTCTCTCTCTCTCTCTCTCTCTCTCTCTCTCTCTCTCTCTCTCTCTCTCTCTCTCTCTCTCTCTCTCTCTCTCTCTCTCAATAATTTGTTGTACATGAAAAATATTACCCTCAAATCATATATCATCATTTTTTTAGTATCCAATATCTTCTTCATGTTAAGATTAAAATGCTCACTATATATTGTATATATAACAATGCATTGTATGAATAAATATAGTATATTTTAATATCGTCATATAAATAAATATGTATATGTATAAATACTATATATATATATATATATATATATATATATATATATATATATATATATATCATATCAAATCACTTAGAATAATTATTTTTTATTGTGAGCATCTTAATGAATTTATTTTATCATTTCGTAACACATCTAAGCATATCAGAGTTATGGTAACATGAAATGCTCTGGCATCTAAGTAGGTAAAGTTTTTAATAATATAAACACACTATCTTCAATCAAGAAATACATATTTTTCAAAGTTTTCTATGAACAATTTCAATATGATACAATTTATAGATGTGGTATCTTGTATGTTGAGAAATACATTTCGTGTTATCCTACTAAAAGTATTGGGTGTTATCATGTTATTTTACATGATAGCCAAATAATGTATAAATATTATATGTAATATACATGTAATCATGTATATATCAATATATACATAGATAAACTCTATCAGATCACTATAACATACATAGATCATAGTGTTCTTTTTTTACATAGTTCGCTAAGTACATATAATTATAAACCTATTGCGAACTATCTCGAATATATTCAAGTTAATATCAAATTAATATTCTATTTATATAACATCCTAAATATACATAAATTTTGGCAAACAAAAACTTAACAACTTCACCTACCTGAGTGCTAGATGTTGCCATATGCCTATGCCTTTCTCTTTCCCTATTCTATTCACTCAGCTTCTCTTATTCTCCTTTATGCTCTACTTCCTTTTCACATGCTTCTCCTCTATCTTCTATGCTCTCCCCCTCTTCTCCCATTAATCCCTTTTTATAGTTTTTTATCTTTTTTTTCTAAACATATACTTTCTAAAAACTCCCAAGTCACCAACTTTCCTTATATGAATATGTTTTCTTGTTTTTCTATTAAATCTTTTCTTTTCTCTTTTTTTTTTTAAAGCTTACTATTCCTTTTTTTTATAATTATAAAATAATTTATTTATTTATATTTTTCAAAAAACTTGGTAATAATAAATCTTAATATAAATAAATATTCATAATGACTTGACCAATAAAAATTCAATAATATTCTTTTAAATCAAAATGGTAAATAACACTTTATTATTGAAATCCAAATTCTAGCAACGTATTCATTGATATCACTATGATATCTAGGTTATCTATGTCCTTTTGTCATTTGTTAAGTCACATAATGATATTCCCAATATCATGAAGATAATCGGCTAATGTTCTCAACCATTACTAAGATAAAGTGGTTAGTCTACATATGGTAGTACTAACACAATTTACACAAATTTACATTTTCAAAAATAGTAACAATCATGAATAAAATGACACATCATAAATTGATAGTAACATTCAAAATGCAATCACACGATATTAATTCATCTAAGCATAGATATGAACTAACACACACATATGTAATTAACTAAATACAGATAATATAAATATTTTACTAATGCCAACATTTCAAACAATGCATATTACATGTACTAGCTAACATATTGTATTTAGGGGTTCTATCCATTCCTCTATCATCCCCCAAGACCTCCACCTACATCACCCTCTTAGATGATGCTCTCCCTCCATCATGCTATGAGAGATGAATGTCTCTTGTGTTCAAATCATGACAAAAAGGTATTTAGTCCATAACATTGTGACATATATCATAAAATACTATTAAAATAACAAATCAACATGATCATAATGTAAGAATATACAATACATCTAACTCATATAAATACAAATCATGTAATCAAAAAAATATTCAACTATCCCATAATAGCATATAATTTATAGTTTAGCCAAATAATAATCAAATCAAATTACCAACTATAAATATCCATGGATAATCAGGTAAGTTTGCTTAGCAAAGAATCAAGATATAACATCCTCCCCCCTAAATTTGGTCATTGTCTTGATGACACTTATTCAAATATAAGTTTTAAATTAATAATATTATTTAATATAAAAATAACATAATATGAAATAACACATCAAGCAAATAAATGTGGAAATTGCCTATAGAACTCATTATAGTCCTCCCAACTAGCATTATCCCGAGAGTATTTATCCCATAAATACCTTTCATTGTGACATCTCCCTATTATGAATTTTTTTTTTGAGTGTCAATTACTTTGATTGGTTCTATCATGACCACCCCAGGGTCCAAAACCTAAAAATCATTCTAATCCAACAAATTTAAAGGATCCACTACATAATTTTTAAGATAATAAACATGGAAGACATTATATAATAGAGCTAAGGTTGGTGGCAATGAAAGCCTATACGATACAGAATTGACCACTTCTAACACCTTAAAGAGTCCTACATATCTCGATGATAATTTTTTAGACTCCCTAAATTTAATATTCAACCATAAGCACATGCAATCATCATAAAATCCAAAAATAAATGGCTAGGGAGAGTTCCGCAAATTCTCCCATCCCCTCTATACACCTTCCTAACCTAGAGAGTGTTTTTCTTATCCTCAATAAAAGTGTTTACAGAACCTGAAAATCATGATGTTTATAAGTGAATACCATCGTTATTCTATGTAACTCCTAATAAGTTTGACATGTCAATATTTCTACTAATCCACATAGCTCTTGACAAGTATGACGATGAATAGGCACTAGAAATAATACATTTCTAATCTATACAAAATTAAACAATAAACAATCCTCAGTATACATGTGTATATCCATATGACTAAATTTAACAAGTCCCCCTTGCCAAATACTTAATTTGATAAGCTTCCCTTATCAGATCCAAAATCAATAACTACCAATTCAATAGGAGACTAACTAGGATCCACTCCTATATCTTATTACTCACTTTCCTAATTCACCAATCATCCCTTAAGTCTTCATGATTTAATGATCTCCAAAATGTGCACATAGTTCAATGAATCACAAAAACATTCCATAATTTCATTAAGTTACCATTATCCAAACATAACTAGTATAAAATTTTATATCTTAACCCATCCCTTTTATATTCATAGTTAAGAGAAAATAATGTTAAAATTAACATAACAAAAAAAGTCCAAGGATCACACCATCCTTAAAACATTATAAAGGGAATAAATGAGACAATGCCTCCCCACTTGCTCAGCTATCTACATTACAAGTTATAAGATTATCTCAACCCCTTAGACTAACAAGATGTAACACACATCTTATTCCATACTCACTCTAAGAAAAAGATACATAAATGTCTCATCAAAAAAACATGTTTTAATCAAGATAAGAATAATACCAATCTAATTGAGGGTGAATCATAATATAGTTATTATAATCAACTTATAAATCTTAATCCAGAACCAATATAAATTTAAGGTTCACCACTCTACGTGGTTAAAGTTCACAAGTTTAGATAGAGTAGCACTAGAAAGTGTGACTCTAAAAATAAAAAAGTGAAAACTAAAAAAATAACATCTCAATAAAAAAAATCTTAAATACCCTCACATGGTATGAATAAAACACCACAACCCCAAGTTGCCAAAATCACTACACACTTACAAAACTTGTAAGTGTAGTATCACAACCTGTTTCCATAATCAAAAGGAAAATATCAACCACATAGATGCATCAATCCATTCCATTCCTACAATTTCTCTATCAACAAGAAATATAAGGGACTACCCCATAAACTATAGGTAATATGGTCAAAACAACATGTTATAAATAAGTTTTTGATTAAGGGAACACTTAATCAACATCATGAAAATATAAATCCACTAGTGGGCTTATAATGATGTCAAATGAGGGTGAGAGAGTAACAACTCACCTCAATTCTAGCTATGTGATATGAAACCTATTCCCAGTTCACATAAACATATGGGGTGCCAATCTATGAGTCAACTCCTAACACGTAGGAATCCTCAACAAATATAACTACACTCTGATACAAGGAGAATTCCCACAACACTAAGTGATGTTAATCCATAAGCAGTCTTTTAGGATTCTTTCCCTTAGGATTAATTTACCTAAGACACAAAACTTTATATAAAAATTCACATATTCTTAAGTGACAAGCATCCCATGATTTTTGAACACTCACCATATAAAACACAAGTGGCAGAGGTGACTTGATTACCATGTAAGGATGTAATCATTCTTGAGGTTTCTGATCTAAGTGACCAAAAATATTTTAGGAATATCTTTTTCATGACTCATGAACAATGTTATACACTCACCTATTCCAACATCATATATAACTATCCACATTGAGAGACTCGATAAACCAATCCTTCAACAACTCTTAAGAGGGTACAAGTGCTTCCAAGGGTACACACACAATGTACCACACAACATTTCATCCACATAGGTAAACATAATTCCAAGAATCATGAATGTCTATTACTTATAATAGTCATCAATCCATACATGAGGATCTACTGAATCTCACATCTCTAATCATTGTGTAGCATGATTTTGCATTGATGCACTATAAGTATAAAATACAATTCACTTAACCAATACAATACTACAAATCACTAGGTGCCCCATACATAGATACAACATGTCCTATCTAATGATGTAACAATCAAGTAAAATACTACTTTAGTGACCTTGTATTAGTTTTAAATCTCCATCTCAATCAACCATGCTTCAGTGCCATCACCCAAAATGGTTCCACTGAACTTAGTTGGATTCACCATTTTCATATCTCTAGCCAACTAGATAACTACATATGCTCTCACATCTTGAGGGTTTTCCTACTGAATGGGTTACTCTTTAGGTTAATCCTAGTGTTCTTCCTCTTTATGGTCATGAATTTCCTATTCCAAAGTTGAAATTTAGTCACTAGTTTCATTAATGGATGCAATAATCTAATCTAACTTCACCATTTACTCAGTGATAAATTAATTAGTAACAAATGGGGGATTGTTGTCATTAACATTTGAAGGACCCTCATCAGATAATCTATTTTTCACTATTATCCTTTCTAGTAAACATAAGGATATGAAAATGTTAGTGGACTCATGAGGTCCTAGAGTTTGATTCATAGCTTTGATACCACATGTAACATTCCCACTATGATTTATTTAGATTAACATATTTTTTATTTAAATTTGATCAATGTAATAATTCATTATATTACACCATGAAAATCTAATTAATGATCCAGATAAAACACTCTAAGAATGATAACTATAAAATAAGTATGTGACATCTATCCATCACTGATCACTATCATCATATGAAACAAAACATAACTAAATATAAAAAGTAATTATAGATGTCTAGCCATAATTGGTACAAATATATATCCACTATTATCAATGTAAAATAAGTAAATAATTATATCTCATCATGTATAATGTTTCAATAATAATAAATATAATACAATATATGAGATAAAAAGCTCCATAGAGCATGAGTTCCCTAAACTTCAGTATCTATGACAATCTCAAGTGTCATCACCAAAGAAGTACTGATGTGGGGAGGGAGAGCATCAACCAAGCACTTTTCCACACCAACCATAGATCATTGATCCCCCACACAATCCATCATCAGTGAATGGTCCTCCCTTCATGGATGAATAAATAGTGATGGTGAAAGAATCTAGAGAGATAAGTTAGTACATGTGTGATGTATGATTTATAAAAACATGCAATGTACCATAAATAAATCCATTCTAACATGATATCACACAAATTCATACACATGACTTGATCAGATTACCTTCATCTAGAATTGATGATGATAGTAAGGTACTGAATTCTATCTCACTACTTACTCAATACCAACAATACGAGATTTATTTAACATAAATATAACCAACATATTCATAAAGATTACTTGCTACGAGTAAGCATAAAACATGGTAAACATAGGAATAATCAAAATTCATACATTTACTCTGTCAAATTTATGAATGAATCTCTATAATATTATTTATTACATAAATAATAAAAATAACAATTATAGTTTATACCAACTAAGTATAATCTATATTTAGACTTCATATTCAAATTTATGTAAGTAAATACAAATTCATTAAATTATATAGCAATCACTAATGTCACACCTCACCATTTTACATATACACTACTTAATTTTACATATCTATTCATAATAAAGAAAGCCATGATCTCATAAAAATGTAATATTTCATTTAAAAATATTGTTATATTAGAATTTTACTATGCATATATGGATAGTGTCCTATCCTTCAAAAATATATGACTTAGTTTTGAACAATCAATAAAATTATAATTGTAAGCATGCATCCCAATGCACATATATAAGCTATATATCTATAGGAGTACCTATATTCTTATATAGGCATATTTTATAATTTACACACCTTGCATAACAAATACTACATAATGCATATTTTTTTAGTATACAATCACTATTCGACCATACTAAAAGTATTCTTCATTTTTCCAAAATAAACCTAATGTGCTTTTAACAACTGTTTAAATTTTTATGAAAAAGGCGTCAAGTCTATAAATAGTTTTCTACACTTATAAAAACCTTATATTTTACTCACTTAATCTTACATAAAGGATTTAATTTACTATTAAGAAACACACACACACACACACACGTATTTTCCTGAGTTTGAATGTCTATAACTCATATTTCATATACTCAATTTTTGTTTTAATAATGCATACTCTATTCATATATATAGAAATACTCATAATTTATAAATAATGATGCATAGTTCGTTTATATATAAGATCATAGTGTTTATGGCATATAATTTTAACTCATTCATCTCCATGTTTTCATAATTTCATGTAATATTTTCACATACATAGTTAGATATTTACACACACACACACACACACACCTTTTTTTATATTTCAAGAGTACAATATTGGATATGTGACAACATATGCCACAAATATCTAAATCGAGAGAATGAAGAGTAATCACATATAGTCTCCTTCCCATATGAAACTCCTTCACTCTATCTCTTAATATCATATACAAGATCATAAATATTTTAATGACTCTTCATCTAGAACACAAGGTAAAATACATATGCCACAATTGGTAAACCTTGAAGGACTAATTCCAATCATCCAAAAATGTAGTTTTGTGTGCGTAAAGTGTAGCAAAACTAAGAAAAATATGCCCATAATGACCATGAATAACAATCATGAGTTGACAATGTAAACAACCTTGTTATAAGTATGCTCTTTCTTATAATGAATAATGTTACCCATGAGAAAGGCACATCCAAGCACAAACAACATATTTGACAAGATAAAACCAAGTGATGATTGTTTTACTACACAAGTCATTCCATTTTTTTAAGGCATAGATTAAAATGATCATCTTTGTGATATTTCCAAATGTAGAATTTAAAAGGCCTCTAACTATGGGTCTAGTAAACAATGCTAGATGCTCAGTTACAAAACATAATCACTTAGCCAAATGTGTTATGCCCAATAGACTAAAAATAAAATCCATTCTCATTTGTCTTCCCACAAATGAGCCAATATAGATGCAACAAGTCCAAAATAAAGTAACAAATTAATTCTGTTTCATATTATCATAATACAAATGCTCCTCAATATTTGAATTTTCAATCCTCCAATTGTCCATATTTGTATTGCATCTCCCAATTTCCCATTAATAGATGGCTTAAATTCATGATCCTTTCTACTAGCATTTGAAGGATTAATAAGGATTTCATCCTAGAGTTTGTATTCACCTTATTAATGTGACAATCCCATCTATAAATCTTGTAGAATCAAAATCATGTACAGATGGATCCAAATCCAATATGCAGTAAATTTAGAGTTAAGAGTTGTGTAAATGGGTGTGAAGAGAAATTTGGGGAGGAATTAAAAGAAAGATGATTCTATGTATCCATGATATTCATCTGTGTAATCTCTAATTATTTACTATAAAGAGTATGGGTAGTTATCTATAATTCACTAGATACATTTTAATACCACCATATATATATATATATATATATATATATATATATATATATATATATATATATATATATATATATATATATATATATATATATATATATATATATATACTCTTTACATAATTTTATATACATGAAAAATATAAGCCTCAAATCATATATTGTCATTTTTTTTTAGCATACAATGTCTTCATCGTGTTAAGGTTAAGATGCTCATTGTATATTGTATATATAACAATGCGTTGTATGAATAAATATAGCACATTTTAAGATCATCATATAAATAAATATGTGTATGTATAAATACTATATATATATATATATATATATATATATATATATATATATCATATTAGATCACTCAAAATAATGATCTTGTATTGCAAGTATCCCAATACATATCTTGTAAGTTTTCTTTATTTTATTATTTTGTACACATTTAAGCATATTAGAGTTATGGAAACATGAAATGCTCTGGCATCTAAGTAGGTAAATGTTTCAATAGTATAAACACACTTTTTTCAAGTAGGAAAGACATATTATTCAAAGTTTTATATGAACAATGTCAATATGATACATGATACAGTTCATAGATGTGGTATCTTTTATTGCAAGTAACACATTTCATGTTATCCTAGTAAAAGTATTGGTTATTATCATGTTATTTTATATGATGGCCAAATAATGTATAAATATTATATGTAATATACATGTAATACTATATATATATATATATATATATATATATATATATATATATATATATATATATATTCACATATCAACTCCATCAAATCACTATAACATACATAGATCACATTTTTCTTTTTTTACACAATTCGCTAAGCACATATAATTACAAACCTATTGAAAACTCTCTCGGATATATTCAAGTTAATATAAAATTAATTCTATAAGTATATAACATCTTGAATATATATAAAAAATTCCAAATAAAAACTTAACAACTTTACCTACTTTAGTATTAGATGCTACTAGATGCCTATGCTTTCCTCTTTCCCTATTCTTTTTACTCAGCGCCTCTTATTCTCCTCTACACTCTGCTTCCTTTTCAAATGCTTCTCCTCTATCTTATACACTCTCCCCCTTTTCTCCCATTACATCTTTTTTATGATTTTATTTATTTATGTTTTTTGTTTTTCTTATAAATATATACTTTCTAAAAACTACCAAGTCGCCAACTTTCCTTGTATGAATATGTTTTTGTTCCTATTAAATCTTGTATTTTCTCTACTAATCCTTTTTTCCCTAGTTATAAAACAATTTCTTTATTTATATTTTTAAAAAAACTTAGTAATAACATATCTTAATATAAATAAATATTCATAATGAATTGACCAATATAAATTCAATAATATTGTTTTAAATCAAAATGGTAAATAACACTTTATTATTTAAATCCAAATGATAACAATGTATTCATTGATATCACTATGATATCTAGGTCATCTATGTCCTTTTTTCATCTATTAAGTCACATAATGATATTCCCGATATCATGAAGATAACCAACTAATGTTCTCAACCATTACTAAGATAAATTGGTTAGTCTACATAGAGTAGTACCAACATAATTCACACAAATTTATATTTTCAAAAACATTAACAATCATGAATACAAGGACACATCATAAACACACATTATCATTCACAATGCAATCAAATGAGATTAATTGATCTAATAATAGATCTTAACTATCACACACATGCAATTATCAAAATACAAATGACATAAAGAATGTACTAATGCTAACAATTCAAATAATGCATATAACATGTACTATCTAACGTGGTGTATGTGTGGGTTGTATCCATTCCTCTATTATCCTCCAACACCTCCATATACATCACCCTCTCAAATGATATTTTACCTCTGTCATGATTTGAGGGATGAATCTCTCTTGTGTCCAACTCATGACAAGAAGGTACTTAGTCCATAACATCATGACATATATCATAAAATGCTACTGAAATAACAAATCAACATGATCATAATGTAAGAATATATAATACAACTAACTCATAGAAATACAAATCATGTAATTAAATTAATATTGAACTTTCCCATAATAACATATGACTTATAGATTAGTCAAATAATAATCAAATCAAATTACCAACTATAAATATCTATGGATAATCAAGTAAGTTTGATTAGCAAATAATCAAGATGTAACACCAAACCCTTTGATGAGAATGTCCCTAAACCTGAATAGTATAAAGAAGATGAGTATTTTGAATAGCATAGGATCAAAGGACATTATACTAATAGGTGTATGTGCCTCAAACACTATGTTCAAGACTTCATCGATAGAGGAGACATAGAGATTAAAAATAAAACATCCAAAACATATAAAAACAAAAAATTGGGGATATACCAAGGTTCATTCCCTAATCATGAGAAAGGAAAAGGAAATCAAAAATAAGAATAGCCAAAATCTATTAATGTCAATCAGGCATGTCATCCTTTCAATTCTATAGTCAATAGTGTTGAATTTACAAATAACCATGTCAATGTCATTACTTTTCCATCACAAGATTTTACCATTACTACAAGGCATGCATACATTATTATTCTAAAGTGCATCATCCTCTAATGTTGAATGCAAATATAATATTATCAACCATCTTGAGAAGACACTAGAAAATATTTATATATTAGACCTTCTCAAGATGTCTCCTATATATAAATATATCTTGTAAAAAGTCCTCTTAGAGTCAAACACCCCTCAAAACATCAATCCTACAAACTTCCAAGCATTAATAGGTTATTTATCAATTGATAATCAAGTAACGACTGATCATTCTAATGTTTCTCATTTAGGATTAGATCACAATCTCCCATTGTACATAGAAGTTATCTCTAGGCATAATATGAAGAGATGGTTTGGCACTAAATCTATGTACTTTATGGCTTATAAAACACCTAGGATATCTAATAATAGCATTAGAAACAAATATTATTACTATAAAATCATATGACAACAATGAGTGATAATCTATGGGCATAATATATCTTCCTTTAATGCTGGGGTGTGTTATTAAATAAACTCTCATTCATGTCTTTGATCTTTATCTACAATATAACATACTTCTTGGACATCCATGGATACATTCCATGAATGCCATCCCATCCACCCTACACCAATGTTTGAAATTTTCCCATGAAGGTATAGAAGTTACTATACAAGGTAATTGATGAGCCCCATAAATGTCATGTTTTTATCCTCATCTATCATGTTCATGCTTCTTGTTTGACATGAATTTGAGTCACTTTCCCATAAATTTCTCATCCGTAAATAACCATAATTATGTAAATAGCATTATGTTCTCATACTTTTTGAATAGTTAGAACTATGTAATAAAATAAAGTATACAATAGGTATCTTCTACTATAGGATGCTTTTTCTCTATAATGTGTTTTAAAGATGTTTTGAATCAATAGGTATATAGCACAAAAACATCCTGCATCAAAAGGGATCTCATCACATGGGCACATCCTATAGCCACTGCATGACCAAAGCCACAAATGAATAGGATTTAATTCCTAGTTCAACTGACTCATAGAAATGATGATAAACTCCATAAAGAGTAATAAGGATGTGGTTGAATATTGAAACATCTTTGTTTGTCCTAAGTCAATATTGTAGGATTCACATGAATGATGACCTTAGCAAAAGAAGCTAATCTTTTTTATCTTTAGCCAAATGTTTCTTAGTTTAGAATATATATTATTTTATATAAAATAACCCCCCCCCTATTTTATATATATAGGTAACAGTAGGGTTGAGAGGGTATTAGATATAAATTAGAAAAATATATCAAAAGTACATTTTGTAAAGCCGTTGTTATTGTAACTTCCCTACAACAATTCATTTTTTCATTTTGATTAATATGAACAATCATTTATGAGTCCATTTTATTTTTATAATAGGAAGGATTGAAGCTAGAGTCAGAAGGAGGAATGGCCCCCTTTAAGTGTATTACAACATCAATCCAACCCGTTAAATAGCTAATCATGTTATTTAGTTTCTTTATGTGTTGCATGTTTTATTTTTGAATAGTGTGATTTCTAAATCTTGCATAGAATTATTTTAAGGAAGCTTCCAATAATGTAATAATTTAATTCACAATATTATGTTCATGTTCAATTCCAGTATTTTATTTTTTGCATAATTTTTAGCATCCTAGATTACAATTAGCTAAAGGTCGAATTAGAAGATTGAGTGTGCACATATAGTGATGTCATCCTATCAAGTTTACATCCTCAGGTTGATGTTTAAATTAAGTAGAATATATAGGTTTATGGTAACTCTCCTTGTTCATTTTCATCAAGATAAGTATATATGATTATGAATCTGGTGCTAGTCATTTTTGGTGCCATTGTTGGGGAATTGTGTCACACACTTATAATATTCAATCTTGATAGTGGTTGTTTTTAGATGTTTATTGTTTTTTATTTATAGAGTTAGTTTTTATGTAGATTAAATATTTATTTATTTTATAGTTTAAATTTTCCTTTTTGCAATTATGATATTGTAAATTTTCAAAAACCCCTATATTAATAAACCTGTGTAGGAAGGGTGGGTTAAAATTTGTCAAAAAAGAAAGAAAAGTGGTTGACATACATGCAAAGTGAAGGGGATTATATAGAATATTTTTTCCTAAATCATCAATTTTTATTTAAAAATCATAAATTCATCCTACAGGAGTTGAGGAGCATGAAGAAATTCCTGAAGATCACTCATAGTTGTCAATAGAAGAGGTAGAAAAGGAGGAATTTTTGGCTAGATTGGTAGCACAAGCTAGAGACTTTGAAGAGGTTCATAAAAGTAGAAGAGACCCACATGTACCACCCTTTATAATTACCACCTTATCACCTTGTACTCAAGAATCTAAAGTTCACTTCTCAAATTTATTGCTAATTAGGCATTTAAGATTATTCTTACTCCTAGAAGAAATATCAGGGCAATAGAATCTTCCAATTTAGAAAGACTCTTTGCTAATACACAAGTTGAATCTTTTGAAACCTCTACACCATCCCCATTTTATATAAATCCATATATTCTTAAGAAAAATTATAAATTCTCCATCATCTACACCCCAATAAATAGAAGAATTAATCAGAATTTTGAGTGGTGGGTGGAAACAACTTCCAGTCTACCAACACAAAGAGTATTCATGGAGGATCCTCAGGAAGAAAACACTATCAATGAGTTTGATACCTTTGAATTTCCTATCCTTAATTCTAAAAAAAAATCACCCATGAAGAATATTCATCACTCTAGCCTCCCTACCTTTAATAAAAATTTATCTTAGGATCTAGACACATTTCTTTTTGAATTTGACATTTTATGCCACCACCATGATTATAATCAAGATGTTCAAAAGCTCAAATTGTTTCCATCAACACTCAAAGATGCATCACTTATATGGTTCATGGGAATTGGAAATGATGTCATTTCTACTTGAGAATAAATGAAGGAGAGGTTTCTCATGAAATACCAAGACTATTATAGGGGCAGGAACTACAAGAGAGATGACATATTTTGAATGATAAAAGTTGATGATTAGTCATTAGAAGAATATATGGAAAGATTTTTGTTCAGATTGAAAAATTCCAAATAGAATACAATAGATAAAGAATTGATCAAGTTGATATGCTTGTAAATAATTAGAGATGATTGTCTAGATGCACTAGATTTAATGTCTGGTGGTGATGTTTATACATTATCCTTTAATGAACTAAAAATTCTATGTAAAAACAACTCTAGATCAATCATGAACAAAAGTAGGGGTAAAACTCTTCCTATAGCATCTATAGTAAAACCATCTAAATGTGAATTTATAAACCTACTCCATGATATAAATCAGGACATTATTAGCCACCTAGCTACTCACCTTGAGACATTACATACATGAAGGAAGTAGGAAGAAAATAAAAAGCCTTAGCTACCTATTGCCTTGAATGCAAAAAAATGAAGGCAGATTACACATGCCATTTTATGAAATCTTAGGTAGCTAGCATAAATGAGGAAAATATTGAAATATTAGAGCCACATGTCATAGGATAAGATGAGAATCAAGTTTTTTTATGGCTTAACTAAAACCATGGGTGAAAAATCAAGTAAGCCATCAAAATCTATGTTTAAAAATTCTTGATTCTCAAATAATTATCAATATGGTTCTTCGATGAATATACCCAACTAAAATTAGCCATAAAAAAATTAGCAGCTACCCCAAAATCAGTTATGGATGTAACAAAATGGATAATAAACTCAACCTAGGTAATTCTAAAACTAGTTATGGATCTTTCCCTCTAATCCATGAAAACAAAAATAAAGAGGTAATCAAGGCTTTCCTCAACACATAAAACAACCACAACAATAGTAGGATTTAATGCCAAACACTTAGAAACCTATTAGACCCACTCAATTACCTACCCAACCCATCCCAAACCCTACTAATTAGTTAGTTCAACTAACACAATATATTAAAATAATGTACTATACAACATACACCTTGGATATCAATCAAGTCCAATTTTGCTTAGCATGCATTCTTCCACAACCCACCTCACCCATAATCACAAAACATTTTAAAGAACCTGATCTACTCCATAGTAATCCATAGCCACCCATGGCCAATCATGAGCTAAGTCCACTAGAAAAGTAAAAATAATCTGATAATCCTCCTTTTTTTGAGAGATTAAGCATATCACATCTTGAACTAGAGCCTAAATTTGATGTCTTAGGACAACTCAAGAATGTGTGCATAAAAATCCCACTCTTTTAGGCAATAAAATATGTTCCTATCTATAATAAGGTTGTTAAAGAGCTATGTTTGTAAAACCTAGGAAGAAAGAAGAAAAATCCTAAAATAGTCTAAGATATTGGTCAGCTAGCAGATATTATGTTAGGAAATATAGTTCCCCCAAAATATTTTGATCCTGGAAGTCCTGTAGTAAATGTTAGCATCCATGGCCAACCCATCTCCAATACTGTAATTGGCTTGGGTGAAACCATCAACATGATGACCATGGAGACTATGCAGCAACTAAAAATTACAACTCTCCATCCAACACCCATCATATTTACATTAAAGAATAATGCAAACCTATTCACCAACCCCAATGATAAATGAATCCTTCAGTTAAAGACATTGTCAAAATTCTTGGATACAGGATTTGTTTATCCTATTTTAGATAGCCAGTGGGTCTATCCCTTGGATATTATCGCTAAAAAGGGGTGAAATGACTTATTTATGTTGACTACCAAGAATTGAATGCTGCTACCAGGAAGGACCACTTTCCCCTTCCATTTATTGATCAAGTATTGGATACATTATCAAGGAAAAAGTATTTTTCCTTTCTAGATGGTTATAATGGTTATAATTAGATATGAATTTCTCCACAAGACCAAGATAAAACCACTTTTACTTGCCTTCAAGGAACCTATGCCTATGTCATCTTACCATTTGGTCTTTGTAATGCTCCAACTACTTTTCAAAGGGTTGTTTTGAGCATATTTTCTTATCTCTGTCATGACTATGTTGAAATTTGCATGGATTATTTCACTTTCTATGAGAAGACATTTGAAGAAATGCTTACCAATTAGAGAATGTTCTTCAATGCTACCAATACCACCAATTTTATTTGATCAATAAAGAGTGTTATATTCTTATGATTGAAGGGATTATGTTGGGTAATCACATATCTCCCACTAGAATTCAAGTTAACCCAACAAAGATAAATATCATTAAGGATCTACCCCTAACAAATAAGTAGAAATATGTTAGAAGCTTTTTATGACATGTTAGTTATTATAGATGATTCATCAAAGACTTTAGTAAAATTGCCACCCCATTATTCAGATTACTTACTAAGGATGTTGGATTTACTTCAAATAATGATTTTCAAAATACCTTTCAACTACTCAAAGACATTCTCATAACAACTCCTATTTTGAGAGGGCCTGATTGGAAGAAGCCTTTTCATATCCACACAGATGCATCTGACACCAATTTAAGAGTTGCCTTTGGCCAAAAAGATGAATCTTTGAGTAATGAAATCTATTTTATCAGCAAGAATCTCCAAGGGGTTGAACTCAACTAAAATACAATAGATAAGGAATTTATTACCTTCATCTATGCCATCAAAAAATTTGACACTACATTATAGGTTACCAATTATTCATCCACACAGATCACACAACAATTAGGTATTTAATGAAAAAACCTACTATAATAAGTAGGAGAATTAGATGGTTTCTTTTACTATAGGAATTTGATATTACCATTGTGAATAGACCAGTTAATGATAATGTAGTAGAAGATTTTCTATCTTGACTATGAAATGATGAGCACAGTCCTATTGTTGATGATTCCTTTCCTGATAAGAATTTGTTTTCAGTAACTATTCAATCTCATTGGTTAGCAGATATTTCTATATTGTTGTAGGATCACTACCACAACATTTTTCACCTAGATAAAAATAACATCTGATGTAAAAGAATAGACATTATTCTTGGATTGTAGGATATGTCTTTATCACTAGACTAGATTTAATTATGAGAAGATGTGTATGAGAAGATGAAGCTTATGACATTATCAGAGTCTATCATGATGAATCATGTAGGGGTAAATTTGATTCCAAATAGACTACTATCAAAGTACTTACTACCAAATATTATTGGCCTTATTTTCATAAGAATGCCATGATGTATACCCATAAATGTGATCAATACCAATGTATGGGGAAACTCACTCATTTTGATGAAATGCCATTCTACTAGTTCTTGAACTTTTTGAAAAATGGAGACTATATTTTTTAGGTCTCATTGATCCTAAATCCAAAAAAAAGGAATATATATTGGTGTGCATTGATTATGTCATAAAATGGGATAAATTCAAGGCCTTAACCCATGCCTGAGATGAAAAAGTAATTGAATTCTTGCATGAATAAATCTTCACCTTCTATGGAGTAGTAAGAGAAATAGTCACAGAACAAGGCCCACAATTCACATCAGACCTCACAGCCACCTTGGTAAAAGAAAATGAAACCAGACATGAAAAGTATACCCCTTACAACCCTTAGTCAAATGGTCAAGTAGATGTTACAAATAGGGAATTGAAAAATATCCTCACTAAGATTATCAACTTGCATAGAATATATTGGTCAACTCATCTTTTCAAAGTAGTTTGGGCTTACAGAATCATCTAAAAAACCACAACTAATTTCACTCTATATGAACTAGTTTATGTTAAGAAGCCTATTCTACACATTGAGTTTGATCATAAAACATTAAGGACAACACTTTATTTGGGATTATATCCTTCCCAAAATCAACAAGATAGGATCATGCAACTGAATGCCCTTAATGAACTAAGAAAAAAATCACGTCATCACATTGAAATAGTGTAAAGACAATGTGTGGGTTAGCATGACAGGAACATCAAGACTAAGATCTTATAACCTAGTGATTTGGCACTCCTTTTTAACTCTAAATACAAAGATCATAAAGGAAAAATGTACTCTAAGTGGCTTGGGCATTATGAGATCGATCAAGTTTTTGAAAATGGAGTTGTAAATCACATGACCATTAACACTTTTCAATTTTGACTTCTTATTAATGGCCATAGGATCAAATTTTACAAGAAACCATTTTCTGAGAAAACTCTCACTCACCAACCTCTTGAAGTACAACATCTATCTCTTCTTTATGAATCAAATCAACCAATCCTTGTAGTTGAAGGGTATTTATATCAACCCTTATCTAATATTTTCCAAGATCAGTAAAGATTCCTACAACCAAGAACAAGCCATTCACAATGGCTTGGTTCATGTTGAATAAAATTCTAACTCCTGGACTTTTACAATTCTAGTTGAATTTGGAATATAAAATCTTTAAAAAAATAGAAAATTTAGAAATGAAAACTTTTGAACATTGTTGATGGATGTTCTACTAGAAAACCAAGTCACTAGTTGATCAACATTCATTAAAAAAAGAAAGAGAGCACTACAGCGATAAAACTTTTGTTTTCATCTATTTTTTCTTGTAGATTCATTCCCTTGGAGTAGTAATACACTTTCCTCTTTGCTATAAGATTAAAATCTTGCTATTTCAAGATATATATTATTGCTATAGGATACTTTTGGTTGTTACAGGAAATATTTCTCTCTGATGAATGAATTCTTATCACTCCATCATACATTACATTCTCTCAAAGCATTTTTGCTTCCAATAAAACACACCACATGATATTACACCTCACTCTACCACTTTGGCTCATCATATATGCATTAATTAAAAGTATTCCTACAAGTACTAAGGTAATTATCTTATATTTATTCCATGTCATAGGTTTTAATTATTACTAAGATGGTGAGTCTTAATTATATTAAAATGATATCATATCTTATATTTATCACACCATCTCAAGATATCTTCTCCTCTACAAATTGACATGACCATTGAATAATCATTTCTTCCACCCCTTGTTATCACCACAAAACATTTATGCATGTTGGTTGTGTCCCTTAAGGATAAGTGATAGTTTAAGCTATGGAGATTTCCCATTATTCATATAGATTATCTCACTCCCAAATCAAAATCATAAACATTCTAACCAAAGCTACAAAACTCATGTTATAAGAGCATAAACCCTATAAGTAAAATTCCATTCTAAAATATGGGAGGGGACTTGCTTAAACATTAGCCACTTGATATCTCTCTTCTGACCAATAACCCTAATATCCTAGTCCTATTTTAGAATGTAGGATAGGCCTAATATTTTTAAAGGATACATACACTATATTAAGGCATTATAAAAGAATTCATTGTCTCATTTTATAAAAACCTAGAAATAGTAAGAGGAATGGAAATAAATTTAATATAAACCATCATTAGTAGATTAACTTGATTGCCACAAACAAGATAAGAATGGTATGAAAAGTTTGATGTCGAGGTAGAGAGGTAGAAATTTATTAGAGGAAATGAAATCTTAGAGACTTCAAAATAGGGGATTTCACAATTATCTTTACTTGGAAGATGGGCCAGAGATACTAAGCTCATCTATAGATATTTCACCTTTGAAGGGAGATATTCCATGTTGCATGGCATTCACTTCAAATTCATGAATCATTTACAACATAGTATTGAGATAAAAGTCCCCAATTTCTTGTTTAACATAATCACAAAAATGTTAGAGGAATTTCAAAGAGGTAATTCCAAATCTCTTTCTCATCATTGTTTATTTCAGTTGATTATTCAAGACTGATTACAAGGGACTAAACCCAATATAAGTTGGGAAGATTTTCTTCAAATACCTAAAAATGTAGAAATTAATAGTGAGGGAAATAAAGTACAAGGGGAAATATAGGTAGAAGAATATATGATAAAATAATACCTTCTTGTACCTCTATAAGAACCTATAGAAGAAGACCTTCCCATAGATCCATAAGAACCTATAAAAGAAGACCTTCCTACAAGCACACAGGAAAACCTGTAGAAGAAGATCTTCCTACAACCACATAAGAACCTATATCAAGGACAAATATTTAATAAGGGGATTCCACAAGAAAGGAATCTAGAAGAAGAGAAAGGAAAATTGTTATCCAACCTGAATCCAAAGAATATGAAGAAGAACTTCCACCTTCCCCTAAAAAGGCCAAGGTCACATCTACTCCTCTCAGATCCCAAAGATTAAGAGGAAAGATGAGAGGTAAACCAAAAACTAAACCTTATTCTATTATATAAATTCATGAGAAATCTAGAGAAAAACAAACTGCCAATAGTCATGAATCACTAGAGGCATTTAGTTTTGAGACTAACAAGGAAGAATGTTCTCAAGAAGGCAATAAGGAGGTAGAGCAAGTATAACACAATATTGAATAATTTCAAGAAGAACTAATATAAAAAGAAGCAGAACAAATGGAGTAACCCACCATAAAAGTGGAATTTTCTACCTTAGAGCAAGCCCTATAAGAAATAGAATGATTAAGGAAGAAGCCACATGATCAGTCAAGAGGAGGACTAGGTATGATTTGTACAAAAAATTCTTAGCTAAAAACCTCTACCAAAAACCATAATGTAGTTGTTGTTTCACAACTAAATAAATAGGAAAGACCTACAACTTCCCAAGCTATCAAGTATAATTCTTCATTTTCAGTGTCTTCTAAATTTATGAAATGGATAGATAGTAAGTATGAAAGTCTTAAGTCATTAACAAAGGAGAAAAACAAATTTAAAGAAGACGTCAATTTGAAAGAAGAAAGAATCTCCAAACTAGAGTAGAAAAATGAATATATGGCTTGTCTTACTAAAGAGATAATTAATTATAGGCCTCCTATAAGGGTATATTTAGTTTATCTTGAGGATCAATGACATAAGTTTAAATTAATGAGAATTTACTATGACATGCCTTATGAAGTAATTGATCCCATCTATTTCTTTCAATTATATAAAGAGAGCTCACAAGAAGAACAAGCACAATTGTATGAGTTATATCTTCATAACTATATTATGCCTTATGGCAAAGAATGGAATCCTAACCTATATGTTGGAGATGTCCTTCTAAAGGCATTTTCATCATATCTTTTGAATGAGCAAAAGAGAGGATGAGAGATGATTGAATATAGGAAAAAAGAAAAGGAAAGATAATTATGTATCAAAAGAGAATTAGTTGCACCAGATATTATGATGATAAAAAGGGATAACATCATGATATGGAAGGATGTCAGAACTTGGTTTGCCAAAAATTGTGATGCAACCCAAGATTTATAATTGGGATTGATAACTTATGTTGGTCCTACAACAAAATAATAATGCATTAAAGGATGGAATGAGCTCACTCCCATACTAAGAAAGAGAGAGCCATATTCCCATTTTAACTTAAAGGCAACATTTAATAGGATCATAAGATATATTCTGGTTGTAGGTGAAACAAGATCTCAATTGTTGAGCCTAAAATTCCAACCTCCTCTATTTTGATATCATGTTCTAGATTTTTAAGATAAAGCCCCATTGGATGAAGCTAGGGAGGTCATAAATTGGTAACTCTTTAAATAGAGGCATGGATTTTATGCTCACCTTTCATGTGGTGTCATAGACCTTATGGATTTTAGATCTATTTGTGAAATTTAAATGATTGAGTTTTTGCTCATGGATGAGTAAGGTCTTAAGTTGGGGGGTGATGAACCCTAGAAATGTCATGTTATTGTCCTCATATGTCATGCTCATCCTTCTTGTTTCCCATGATTTTGAGTCATCTTTATCAAAGCTAAGATAAGCTCAGGTTGGACATGATAAAATCTTAGTAAATAACTTATAGGTTTCATTTTATGTGTGTTTCAACTTAGGCTAAAAATTACATTTTTTGTATTGGGAAGAGCCTTCTTGAGGCTGGAATGGGTGGAGGGTTTGTTGATCGAGCCTAATAGGAGGCTAAGAACCCAATCTTACAATTTATCTTCCCCCCTCTGGATGTGTTGGTAGTGTCAATTTTTGGTTAGGAAGCATCAAAATAATAGTTCTACAACCACAACTTAAACTTTGACAACATTTTTTGTCAGTGTTTCTACGCTTTGTAAAGTTAGTGCAAATGCACTTCTAGGTGTATTTGAACATCATGGAAGTATAATAACATATAATTTTCCTATATGGACATGATCTAAGAGATATATTCTCAGTTGGAGCTCAAGAAATTACTTGTTCAATTCCAAAAAGTTGCATTTTTAGAACCCTCACTACAACTTGTCCAATGTTTTGATCTTGAAGGTTACACCTAAGTGATTTGGGGTGAAATTATATGGTTTAAATAGGAAAGGTAGGGATCTGATGGTTCAAAAAAATTAATTACATGTTTCATTTTATGTGTGTTTAAATTTAAGATAAAAATTTGAATTTTTCTTATATTGGGAAGGGCATTCTTGAGGCTAAAATAAATGGTGGGTTTGTTGATCAAACCTAATGGGAAGCTAGTAAACTAGTCATAGACATTATCCACCCCATAGACATGTTGGTAGTTTAATTTTTTAGTTAGGAAGCATCAGAACCATAGTTCTACAACCACAACTTAAAATTTGACAACATTTGTTGTCAATATTTCCATGCTCCAGAATGGTAGTGAAAATGCACTTTTGGGTGGATTTGAATGTCATGGCAATGTGATAACATGTAATTTGACTATTTTAATGTGATATAAGTGATATATTATTATGTGAAGGTATTAGACATAGAAATGGTAGTTAGAGCTCAAGAAGATGCTTGTTCAATGCCAAAAAGTTACATTTTTGGACTTGTTAGGGTTCTAGATTGCACTCTAGTTGAGTAAGGGGGTTGTTCATATCCTCTGCTAAAATTTAGACCAACATGGGATTGATCATAGGATTTGGGTATCCTAATAATGGATCATACCTCTAGAGAAGGTTGGCTTCCTTCTAGATCTATCACCTAAACTAAAACTAACTAGGAAAAGGGAGAGAGAAATGGGTAGCAATGCATGAAAACATGTAAAGGAGGTGATGCATCAGTAATGTGATTTTTAATCTGCTCTATATAAAATTATAATAAACACTAATGAGATCAGATATGTAACTCTAAATGGTTGTATATGTATTATTATTTCATGCAAAAGTTCACCAAATGATCAAAACCTAAAGCAAGTGATGGAGAGGCTTGATTCAAGGCACTGACCAGTTAATGTATCCACTTGATAGCTTTAATAAAATGACATTTAACATTAAACATGACCAATAAAATAAAATAAAATAATCCATTAACTATGTGATATTTAATATTTGACAAGGGAGAGATTTCTACCACATATGCAAGTCAATATGACATTTACACACTGTACCAGAATCATGAAATCTAAAAAAAAAAAAAAAAGTCCTTTATTCATCTAAAGAGGTTACAAAGATCAAATCTAGGCAAAGTGTGGTCATGCCAAAGAGAGGTATTATCAAGATGGAATAGAGGGATTAACAAGTTTTTTTCAAGGATTAGAAGCCTACATTTATAGAAAATAATAAGAGAGGGAATTGTGCATTGGAAAAGGACTAACTTATCCTAATGGATTAGCACCAATTCAAGGATGTTACTCATTAATCTTATAAAGGAGGCATAATTTCAAAGAATTTTCAAAAGAATTTAATGCTCCATTGATCTGTATCTTGCCACCAAGTCATCATCTCAAGACTCCATGCTATTTCCACCCAATCTACTAACGAGGACTAATCCTTTATGCCTTGGAACTGATAGAGTCTAACTTGGTCTATTTTGAGTGGTTGGATGTACCTATTTTTTTTATGATGGGAACCTTTACATAAAATACCCACATCTACTCCATTTCTATGGTTCTACTATAGATGGAAAACTAATATAAGGTTATTGGTTTTCCCATAGTCATTATATTAAAACAGACCCATAGGCCATATAGCACCTTCTAGATCCTATTAGGTCTAAAAATATCCACTTTATCTTTGTAGGGGATAAGATTTCATTTTATATAGATCCTTATTTTAGAAATGGTAAACCAGTTACAAGAATAAACCATTCAAGCCAAAAAATATCAAACCAAAGGTCTACATTAAGCTCTAAAAACTATCCTTTTATATTCTTCAACTTGGTTGTATCTGTTAAACCACTCTATGGCATTTTAAATAAATTCAATGGTTGGGATGACCCTAAAAATTCTTGCTTTCCATGGTTGAAAATGGATTCTTAACCTTCATCAAAAACTCTAGGCTCACCTTCACTCTGATTAGCTGTCAAAAATTGACTCAAACCCTTGACTTCTTTGACACACTCCATTGATCTACATTTTCATGGATGCACGTGCTTCATTGATCTTATAATAGGACCTACATGATTTTGACACTTATCCTTGACTCATTATCTCTTTGGATTCACTAACTAGTTTGACTCTACCTTACTCCATCTGATCTTGATGAGCGATTAAGCCCAAGCCCTTGATTTAGCTTTAAATTATCAACTCTGTCTCCACTGGTGCCACTTGTAAATCCCATAGTTATAGGATCTTAGGATCTTTTTATTCTATAAGTTCACACACTTATACCACTTGGTGGCCTCTCGATCTCTCTAACTATTTGACCCATCTGGCACCGTTGGATCAAGATGTATGATCAATCATAAACTATTAGATTTGATTTGGTTTGAAAAATAATAGCTATTTATCAGGTCTTAAAATTGACATCTATGTGACTATCTTTTAATGTCTATGTGAATGTATTTTATGTCTTGTATAATTTCAAATTTAGACTCTAATGTATTTTTACAGTGGATTTAACTTGATGTTAGTACAAACATCTTACTGCAAAAGTCTATCTTTGAATATTTATGTCTTGAGCTAGAAAGCTCACGTGGGTCTAAATTTTTTTGAGGATGATCCTAACGTGTAAATCTACAATTGTGTTTGATCCACTAGTTATGCAAGGATTCCTTAGTGAGATACTAAATTCACAAGTTGGCCATTTCACTTGCTCTTGCATGATGTCTTGGTGACGGTCAAGCTCAAATGACTGAGTATGGAAAACCTAGCAAAAATGCTTGGGAGCCCAAATTTACCTATGTGTAACTTCCTTCATGTTTTAGTGGATGATCTAGAACCTAACATGTATCAACTAGGGACCAAGCTAGACAAACCCATGTGATCATTTTTCTTTGTTAGTATTTCACATGTAAGATATGGCCTCTACAAATTGCCTATTTAGACTTTTTGCTACTTCCACTAAATTATTGTACTAGGCAAAATTTGGTATGTCGACCAATATTGGTCAACATCTTTGACAACTTGGATGCGCATCATGCCTACTATGCTTGAGAACTTGGACCATATACATAACTATTGGATCATCATAGATAATACATGGACCATTACATGACTATAAGATAGCCTCTTGACTTGCAAAGACAATAAACTCCACCAAACAGGGAACGATACAAAATAAATTAGGGAAACTAACCTAACAAAGTAAATGTGTAAATAAAGCACTTATCTAGGATAAAATATAACCAAACTAATCTAATTAACCATGATAAAACATTATCTACCTAGATCAAAAGGGAAATTCATGAACTTGATTATTACAAAAGATGGTATAAGTTGAAAAGTAAGGGGTTTACTGAACATGACCTTTGAAGAGGCACTATTTTTTCCAATTATTTCTATTAACCTCTCCTAAAATGAGCCATTGATAATAAACTAGTCACCAACAAATACAAATTCATCTTGTACTTCTAGATTTTCTTTATGTTACTTGTCAACTACAACCTTGTCAAGTGACATCTCATCTATGCATGATTTTTGGATGACCTTATCCTTCTTATCAACTACTACAAGTTCATCCAACTATTCAAGGAGATCTGAATAGTAAACCCAAGCTGCATTATGATCTTGAATATGTTATTCTTGATCAAACTTCCCAATATCATGCTCTCCAATGGGAAACATATCCTTATAAATCTCTTTAATCTCTTGCAAATATTCAAAGTATAGCTGCCAATCATCTTTTTGTTCTTCACTTTGATCAACCTAAATAAGATCATTTTGAAAGGTATTTTGATCTTCCTTAAGTGAAGAGATCTCAAGATCATTTATAACATCAACCTGTATCAATTCTTCATGGATTCCTTCCATATCAAGATCTACCTTCTCATTTTATTTGGGCATCCCTAGAATAACTTGTCTTCTTGAAGCTCTAGAACATTAATGGAATCCCTAGATGAAGATTCAACCTATTGAAATATTTTCTCATCAGGATATGTCATCTTAAACTCTTCAATTTCACTCATGACATCATAGTATAACTACTTCCAATGGTCTTCTTTAGAAATGCTCTCTACCTTAGTAATGGTGTTGTGTGAGTTATCCTCATGGATACCATCCAAAGAAAGATGAGCCTGTACTTGATTTATATTAGCTACCACAAGATCTTGAGAAAAATCTTGATCTTGGATAACTAATATATAATTAATACATTCTTGAGAAGCAACCTCGTAATAGACATATAAAACTTCTTCCTATTGAATCTCATCTCCAACTTGCACATACTCCTGTAGCTCATCCTCTTTGACATTTTCAAATACTGAGACATGTTTACTGTTGCCAAGTGGTATCCCAATAATGATCTCCTCTTCTTGATCATTGAAGTCATCATTATTTTCTATCTCATTAACTGCATCTTCTTGATTTGCCTCACAAAGGAGAGCTCTTCTTCTAAGATTGGCATAATAGACCCTTGAAAATATTTATCAAGATGAGAGAGGTCCAAGAAAGTTACCATAGGTACCTGATTTGGCTCTTAAAGTTGCTCTTCTTGGATCACCTTCACCTCCTCTTCCTATTTCTTTGCCTCTTGAATGACTCTCCATGAAGGAAAGGATTTCAGATTTTGAGGGGAAAGGAGTGAAGATTGCATAGAAGATTAATCATGATCATATTTTTGGATCTTGGGAGTAATGGAATTTTGGAGAGGAGGGAAAGAGAAGCATTTAACCACCTCTACATTTGATCCTTCCATTTGGATAACACTTCATCAAGGTCTAAAACCTTTTTGTCGTCATGGATAACTTGAACTTGAGGGATGAGTGGTAAAGAAAGGGAAATGTAAGTAGGTTTAGCCTCTTGAATAGGCTTTTGACTCCAATTAGGATTATCCATTGGCTCACACTGAACATGGTTACAAACTTTATGAGAATAAGGAACACAATAAAATTGGTAAGGAATACAAAGGGGTCTTTGAGACAACTAGTTCAACTAAATTTGATGCTTCTCACAAGCCTCCACTTTCTCTAATACAAAGGTATAAAAATCAAGCCTTTCTTCTAGATCATTAGACACATTTTAAAACCGTTGCTTCACTTCTTTGTACTGGGAATCTAAACATACTTTTCTTGCATATGCTAGAAATTTAAACTCTATTTCATCTATTCTCTCTTAGAGATAAGGTTTATCATGTAAAACATCATATCCATATAGGAAAGGTGAAATCTGGTCTTGAAACTGATATGGTTCATAAAGAAGGTAAAAGTCATGCTCTTGGTAATAAGGGTCATGGGAAACTTGATAAGGTTCGTCATAAATTTGATAAAATTCCTGGTAAGGTAGATTTGGCTCATAACAAGGCTCATTAGGATCAATACAAGGCTGGTATGATTCATTATAGGGCTGATAAGTAGGTATAGCATAGGGATATCCTTCATATATAGCCAAGAAAATAAAATTAGGATAGTGTAATGAAAATGAACTTACTTGGTAACTACCTAGACTTTAGAAGCAATTGTTTGAGCTTGTAATCACCAAAGTCTTTATGAAGAACACAACTGCAACTACAATTTCACCAAGACAAGATCAAATGTGTCCCACCAGGCATGCCAAAATTGTTGGGGTTCTAAATTGCACCCTAGCTAAGTAAGGGGATTGTTCAGATCCTCTACTCAAATATAGACTAACATGGGATTGATCCTAGGCTATGGGTATCCTAATAATGGATCAGATGTCCAAAGAAGGCCAAATTCCTTCTTGATCTATCACCTAAACTAAAATTGACTAGGAAAAGGGAGAGAGAAATGGGTAAGAATGCATGAAAACATGTAAAGGAGGTGATGCACCAATAATGTAATTGTTCATCTGCTCTATCTAAACTTCTAAAAAAACACTAATTATATTGGATCTACAACTCCAAATGGTTATATATGCATTAGTATTTCATGCAAAGGTTTACCAAATGATCAAAACTTAAAGGAAGTGATGGAGAGGCCTGATTTAAGGCATTAACCAGTCAATGTATCAACTTGCTAGCTTTAATAAAATGGCATTTAACACTAAACATGACCTGTAAAAGAATATAATCCAACAACTAGGTGATATTTAGGATTTGACAAGGGAGAGATTTATACCACATATACAAATCAATCTAAAATTTACAAATTATATCATAATCATGAAATCTAAAAAAGAGTCCTTTATTCATCTCAAGAGGTTACAAATATCAATTATAGGTAGAGTTTAGTCATGCCCAAGAGAGGGATTATCAAATTAGGATAAAGGGATTAATAAGTTATTTTCAAGGCTTATAAGCCTACATTTATAGAAAATAATGAGAGAGAGAGAACTATGTGTTGGAAAAGGACCAACTGATCTTGATGGATTAGCACCAATTCAAGGATGTTACTCATTGATCTTATCAAGAAGGCACAATTTCAAAGGATTTATAAAAAAAAAAAATAGTGATCCATTGATCTTTATTTAGCTGACGAGGACTAATCCCTTATGCCTTAGAACTAATAGAGTCTCACTTGGTCTATTTTTAGTGGCTACATGTACTTATTTTATTGATGATGAATACCTTTGCATAAAACACCCATATCTTCTCCATTTCCATAGGTCTACTGTAGATAGAAAACCAATCTAAGGTCATTGGTTTTCCCATAGTCCTTATATTAAAATAGACCCATAGGCCATATAACACCTTTTGGATCCCATTGGGTCTAAAAAGGCCCACTTTATCTCTGTAGGAGCCAAGAGTTCTTATATATATATATATATATATATATATATATATATATATATATATATATATATATATATATATATATATATATATCCTTCTTTTAAAAATGGTAAACTAGTTACAAGAATGAACCTTGTAAGCTAAAAAACATCCAACTAGAGGTCTGCATTAAGCTCTAATGATGGTCCCATATATATATATATATATATATATATATATATATATATATATATATATATATATCCTTCTTTTAAAAATGGTAAACTAGTTACAAGAACGAACCTTGTAAGCTAAAAAACATCCAACTAGAGGTCTGCATTAAGCTCTAATGATGGTCCCTTTATATTCTTAATACTTGGTTGTATCAGCTAGACCACTCCATGGCATTTGAAACAACTTCAATGGCATCAGGATGACCCTAAAAATTCTTGCTTTCCATGGTCAAAAATGGATTCTTGACCTCTGTTGAAAACCCTGGGCTCACCTTCACTCTAATTGGCTATCAAAAACTGGCTCAGACCCTTGACTTCTTTGACTCACTTCACTACATTAATCTACTTAAACATGGATGCACATGCTTCATCAATATTATTCTAGGACCTATACACTTTTGAAATTTGTCCTTGACTCATTATGTCTTTGGATTCATTGACCAATTTAAATCTACCTCGCTCATCTAATCCTGATGAGCAATTAAGTGTGAGCCCTTGATTTAAATTTGAATTGTTAACTCTATCTCTACTAGTGTTACTTGTCAATCCCATATTAATTCTTAGGATCCTATCATTCTATTAGATCACATGCTTACACCACATGCTAGCCTCTTGATCTCTTTGACTATTTGACCCATTTTGCACCATTAGATCGATATGTATGATCAAGCACAAACCATTAGATCTTATTTGGTTTGAAAACCAATGACTATTTACTGGGTCTCAAAATTGAATTCTACAAAACCAGCATTTGATGCCCATGAATATGTATTTGATGTCCTATAGACCATAAAATTTATACTCCAATGGATTTTTTTAGTGGATTTACCTTGATTTTAGCATGAATGTCTGACTGCATAGATCTATCTTTGAAGATTTATATCTTGATCCAAAAAGCTTGTGCAGGTCTAATTTTTTTTTAGGATGATCTTGGCATGTAAATCTAAAATTTCACTTGATTTACTGGTCATGAAAGGATTCCTAAGTGAGATAATAAATTCACACATTGGCCATTCCACTTACTCTTATGTGACATCCTAGAGATGATTGAGCTCAAATGACTAAGCATGGAAAACCTAACATAAATGCTTGGGAGCCCAAATTTACCTAAGTGTAACTTTGAATTTTAATAGGTGATTTGAAAATTATCACATAACAACTAGGGACCAAGATGGACAAACCCATGTGATCACTTTTTTCTATCACTATTGCAATTGTGAGATATGGCCTCTACAAATTACCTATTTAGAACCCCTCATTATAACTTGACCAATGGATTGCTCTAAAAGGTTCTACCTGAATGATTTAAAGTGAAATTATAGGATTTAAATGGGTATGTTATGGATATAATGATTCATGAAAATTACTTACGTGTTTTGTTTTATGTTATTTTAACTTAGGCTAAAAAATTGCATTTTTATTGTATTGGGAAAGGCATTCTTGAGGCTGAAGTGGGTGGTGGGTTGTCAATAAAACCTGATGGGAGGGTTAATAACCTAGTCCTAGACATTATATACCCCATCAAATTTTTTGGTAGCATCATTTTTTAGTCATAAAGCATCGAAACCATAGTTCTACATCTACAACTTAAGCTTTGACAACATTTATTGTTAGTGTTTTACACTCTAGAATAGTAGTGAAAATGCAATTTTGAGTGTATTTAAACATTATGGAAGTGTGATAACATGTAATTTTGAATATTTATATTTCATTTAAGATATATATTCTCATGTGTAGGTCCCAGAGGAAAAAATGGCAATTGGAGCTCAAGAAGTTGCTTGTTCAATGCCAAAAAGTTACATTTTTGGACCCATCGCTACAACTTTTCTAATGGATTACTCCTAAAGGTTCCACCTAAGTAATTTAGGGTGAAATTAAAGGGCTTAAATATGTATAGGAATGATATAAAGTTTCATGAAAATGACTTATACGTTTTATTTTATGCATGTTTGAACTTAGGCTAAAAATTACATTTTTCTTGTATTGGGAAGAGTGTTCTTGAGGCCAGAATGGGTGGTGGGTGTGTCAATTGGACCTTATGGGAGTCCAATAACCTGTTCATATATTTTATCCCCTACCAAACATGTTTTTAGTGTTATTTTTTAGTCGAAAAACATCAAAACCATAGTTCTACAACCATAACCTTAACTCTGACAACATTTGTTGTCAGTGTTTCCATGCTCCAAAATGATAGTGAAAATGCACTTTTGGGTGAATTTGAACATTGTGGTAGTTTTATAACATGTAATTTTCCTATTTGGACATAATCTAAGTAACATATTCTCATTTGGAGGTCTCAATTGTTGGATGGTAGAGCCTGATCTTATTTTAATGCCCAATTCCTAATAGGGGGTGTGGGGGGCAACGCCTCCCACTAGGGTCACCATGGGGGTTTGGGGGGTTTTGAAGCAAAATCTTGTGAAAAATGCATTATAAAATGTTGTAATTTTTTAGTTAATCTAGATGATTTACTATTAGGTTTTAGATCTAACAGCAGAAATTAAGTTAGTGCATTTTTGTCCTAATTTGTAACCGTCCTTTGTTATGAGGGCATTATAATTAGGTGAAAAAGAGAGATTGAAGAGGATATTGTAGTGGATTTATTGTAGGTTTTTTCCTTCATTTTATTAGATTGAATAACAAGAAGGACTGGCAGTTTTTATGTGGACGTAGCCCATATTGGGTGAACCACGTTAAATTTGTGTCTCTATTCTATTGTGTTTTCTAAATTTTAATTTTATATTTATTTCATTATTATTTATCTACATTATATATTCCTAACATTGGAGGTAGAAATCACAGTTGAAGCTCAAGAAGTTGCATGTTCAATGCCAAAACATTGTACTTTTGGACCCATCAATGCAACTTGTTTAATCGATTACTCTCAAAGGTTCTAATTGAGTGCTCTAGGGTGTGATTAGAGGGATTAGATAATCAAGGGAAGTATCTGAAATTTCATGGAAATGACTTACAAGTTTCATTTTATGCATGTTTGAACTTAGGCTAAAAAATTACATTTTTCTTATATTGAAAAGGGCATTCTTGAGGTGGGAATGGGTGGTGGGTTTGTCGATCAAGCTTGATAGGTAGCCAAGATCTTGGTATTATATGTTATCCTCCCCCACCCCATTTTGGATGTGTTATAAGTGTTATTTTTTTGTTAGGAAGCATCAAAACAACAGTTCTACTAAGCTCTCAGCCTATAGAACATGTTAAAATTTGGGTAAGATGAGTTTTTGGTTCATTTAAGTTTTATAAACTTGGGTAAGGGATAAAACATGTTAAAATTACTAAAATACAACTAGAAATATAATTTTTAAGAGCTACAAGATCTATTTTGACAAATTAACCTATTGGAGCAACAACTAGGCCTAGAGACCTATAAAGTTAAAAAGATTAAATTTGAGAATGAGAGCTCAATCTCTTAGAGACCTATAGTTGGTTGATTTATTGTAAGTTTTGACACCTACATAAATGTTTGAGTTTCCCAAATAACTATACAAATTGTCTTAAAGAAGACTATTAAAAATAAGGAGAGTAGATCTAAGAGAATGGTGACTTGTTAAGAGTAGACCTAATGAGTAATTGACTATTTTAAAAGAAGATTGTTTAAGAGTGAATTTTGAATTGAGTTGAGAAAAAGAGTGGATAAGTGAGGTTGGAATTCTTCATGATCTTAGAGCATATGAATAAGACTTTCATAGCCTTATTAAACATAAAAGAGCAAATTGTGAATTAGGTGGTATTAGGGGATGATAAAGGGTTTTGGCCAAAGATATATCATTATCTCATGAGTGAATATTATATTTCAAGTTAGTAAGGTTGACTTCTATGAGACTAAAGTAATTATAGTCAAGGTCAGGAAAAAGTTTATCTTTTAAGCTTAGCAAATATAAAGATAAAAATATGAAGAACTAGACCATGTACATTGTCAACAAAAGGAGATGAGTGCAGAAGACATATTGATAGAGATTACTCAAGAGGTGAGGGAAAATATAAAGGAACAAGAATCATAGAAGGAATACAAGAAGTAGGTCTAGTTTTAATAAAATATATTCAAAAAGGTATTAGAGTAGGTGAAGGTGAAATATCAGGTAACTTACATGTATAGTTATCCAAGTGAGAAATTTGTAAGGATTTATGAATGATTTTATGTCTTTGCATTATACAAGTTTGAACATGATTGTGTATGGGTTTTAAGTGTAATAAAATTATGTTAATGATCAATTTAAATTTGTAAATGGGTGATGAAAATTTAAAAATAGATAAGAGTGTCATTAGTCATTTCCACTACACATAATTAAATAAAAAATTTAATATAAAAAATATGGGAAATCCAATCTTCATAGCATTGAAAAGAATAATTTTTTAATCCTCATTTATGTACAACATTAAATATGAGATTCAATAGTTAATAGTTAAGAAGATAAAAACAACACTACATAATAACATTTTAAATTAGATTTGAATATAAATTAGATAGATTGGCATGATAGGTATATGATATAGGCACATCTGTACAATGTCAATAATACATAGATTGTTGTGATAGATATACAAAAGATTAAATCTACCAACATAGTATCTAATGTTGGGTGAATGTCATATAAGCATATACAATACCAAAAATGTGTAAATTAAAATATAGGCATACAAAAAAGCATGTCTCATGTAAGACATCTTATTCATCTAATAACCTCCCTTTCTTTTCCTTCCTCAAAGAAGACTCTCCTTGGGATGCCTTGTTAGTATATGGAGACCCCTCTAATGCCTTGGATTGCTCTAAGGTCCAAATTTGGATCCTACTCTCATAGCTCACTTGTAGATGAAGTTGTTCAAATACAAGTATTATTATAAAATTAACATAAACTACATTCAACCAATTGTTAAGAAATTAATTTTAAACTATAATAAAAATTCATTTAAACATGCACTTACTACAATATTGCGGTCCTACTTAATCTATTTTTGATGCTCAAACAAGTCATTGGTAGGCTCAATTGTTTAAATAAATTTGAACATGCACTTACTACAAGCTTGCAGTCTTAATAAATCTATTTTTTATGCTCAAAGAAGTCAATGGTAGGCTCAATTGTTTGGATAAGTGCCTGAAATATGGGAGAAACATGAGAAGTTTCCCTACTAATAATCTAATTGGGACTATCAGATGTAATAGGATAACCCTTCACACACAATACATTCAGATAAGTTATTTTTGCCCCAATTATGTTGTAAAATTATTAAATCAAGTCTATTTTTACAATTCAAAATTACAAGTTAATATATACCTCTTTCAATGCCTGTGTAGATGACATTGTAATAACAATAGCTATGTCTATATCGACTCATAGAGATAGAGGAGTGTCTACTTGAGCCATCAATTGTTCATGTAAATAAGGTCTTACTTGATTTTCTATAGAGTATCAAAGACATATATGACAAGTTTTTCTCAATATAAACTAAGATATATATGGTAATCTATTTCAACGTAGATATCATGAAAATAAAATGTAAACCAAGAATCATGGGAGTGTAAATTCCATACAACGTGTAATGGCCAACAATAAAAAGTAGTTTTCATGTTGGAGGTAATATAAAGATAGTAATACATGTAGGAAGTGTGAGTGGAAGAGTAGGAGGTGGAAAGAATAGTATCACTTTGAGAAGGAAGAGTTAGGAAGAGAAAAATAATAAGAGACATATCAATAACTTTGTCCTTACTTATAAATCTTCTTTGGATAGAGTAAAATATAAATAAGTGTCTAGTGGTTTATGATAAATCATGTTGTGTTCATATCTCTAGTTAGATAAGATTCAATTTAGTAGTCTATAGGTTCAAAGTGGTGAAAACCAACTTTTAATATGTTGTCTTTAGTTTAGGCACAGTCGGAAAGAGAACATAGTCAGTTTAAAGTGTCATTAAAAATGCTTGAAAGATCAGTAAGGGATAGAGGATATCTATTAAATTAATTTAAGCACATTTCAAGTCCCAATACTATTGATAAAATATAAAATACATGGGAAGACTATATACAACCCAATTAGTAATAATTATAAGTTTGCATAGTCATAAAGAAAGACCATATAGAGTTCTTAGAAATAGAGTTGAGGATTTAAGGTATCATGCTTGTTGTGGGATTTTTTTTCATTTGTGTGATTCTTTTAATTTTCTCAAATGAAGGTAAAGGGTCTTAAGGTTTATTATGTCTTATTGGTTGACATAGTCATGTTGGAGGGGTACATAAATTCTATAAAATTACATGTTGGGAGTGATTTATTATTGAGAAAGGAAAATTAATAGTTTGATAGGATGTGTGGGGTAATGGAAGAGACATTTAAAGACTTAGAACCTTTGATAAGGGTCAAAAGGTCATTCTAGATCATTTATTATCCTCTCAAGGAGGTGTAGGACTGAGACAACACAAGTTAGGGTTTGAAACTATAAAATGAGATAACAAGTGATTTAATCAATGAAAATTCACTAAAATTTGTGGATAGGTGTATTTATATAGGAGAAAGATTATTTTTAAGGTTTAAATTATATTTCAATTCATATGGTATGATTTCACAATCAATAGTCTTGAATTAGGCCTAAGAGACCTAATTAGTCATGAGGGGTGTTGAGTTAGGTGTTCTACAAAGAGAGATAAATTATGAAAGTACCTACATGAGTTATGTGATGTAAATGGGTATATAAATGTGGGTTTGGTATGGTTTGGATATTTTTAGTTTACTTAGAACAAGGAGGTTTGCCTAAAAAAGGGCTAGTAGAAGGAAGTTGTTAAAGAGGAAAGAAGAGATAAGTGAAGAGTTGAGGCTTGGGGTTTGTGTGGAATGGTTTGATGCATTAAATGAGATGTAATTGAATAGTTATATGGTATTATGATTATTGTGGAATGACAAAATCAAAGTATCATGTAGACTTATGAAAACACATAAGATTGTAAAGAACAAAGTAATGATAAAGAGAGAGAACATGAAAATAGAGTGTGAACTGAGGAGGTTAATGTTAAAAGGAAATATTGTAGAGGTAGTTGATTAATAAAATTAAGTCAATTATATAAAGAGGATTAAGTGAATACAAGGAGGCTTAAGAGCCATTTAGTAGGTAAGAGTGAATAAGAAAGACCTAGTAAATGTAAAGTGATCAAAGAGATAAAGAGGTTGAAGATAGAAGATAAAGAAGGATAAAAAAAGATCAGAGTTAGGTATTTCATAGAGGCAAGTGTTTTTTTTCATCCATATTATGGAATTTTTTTAGAATATATGCATCAAGATACTTGATAGATAAATTTAACTTAAACTTACAAGGAAAATATACATAGACTAAATGTACATAGAGCATAAGATTAACTTGAAATTTTACCTCTATATAAGTAAAATGTGTCATCCTAACAAAGATAGATGTAGTAGTGGATGGGCAAGCAGTTGGATCTAAAAATTTAAATAATGGTTATGTCAAATCAAATGCTGAAAATGTTGACTATGATGATGAAGGCACCGTCGATCCAAAAAACAAAATATTTGGTTGAAATATAATTCAATAAAAAATAAAAAACACAATTCAAATAATGCTATCTCTGAGAAGAGATGTTTTATTGAGCAAATTTGTAGACCCAAACATATGCCTATCTCTCAGAAGAGATGTCTAATTTCCATTTCAAGTTACATATTAATTTATACATGTTTTTAAGGTGTGAATAAGATTTGAAAGATCACCAATATCAAGGGAGATTAAGTGGTTCAACTTCCATGATTTACAACAATACATAATTTGAGGAATTACTATTTTTAAAAACTTACTATTTTTAGACTATACTACTAAAATTGAAATTTGGGTCACTTACATTAGGTTTTTTGGGGTCAAACTTCATAAATTGGATCTCAGTAACATCTCACCACATTACCCTCATTCTTATCTTTCCAATGGTTCAAATGGTGAGTCAATTGGAGCTACGGTGCAAAAGTTATGGCTCCCAAAAGTTATGTCATCAATTAGGGTCGACCCATCACCTGAATTGTTGCCCAGATCAACCATCACCTCCTATGACATAAAAAATGATATATATATTATTTAATTTCTATGTAAATTAATTTTTATCTAAATTAAATTTGTAAATATAACTTAAATTTAACATGAAATTTGTATAAAATATACCTGCATTTGTGTAGTGGTTGATGTTTGCACACCAAATTAGTGTGCCAAAAAGTCATCGCTCATAAGAATACCATCCAAGCCCTCTAAACCACCAGTGTCATCATCATTATAAATTTTAGTACACATAGTTCCACAAGAATTTCAAGGGTTGGGTCAGGTACGCACACTACATGGTGTATCTCTAGCATTAGTCTATGAAAGCCTACTCATATGATAAATGAGTGTATCAATGAGAAAACTAAGAACATGTAGAGTGTTAATCTTTATGAACTGATAAACTATAAAGGGGATCTCAGGATCAAATGGCTTTTGTATATGGATCCTTATAGATCGATTAGGTACATGACGTGCACTTGGTCAATCTTGCACAAAGGCTTTCCCTCAACCTTGAAACTCACTATAATAAAAATAGTTCAAAATATCATTAAGGAAAAACTCACGGTATATTTTCCTCAATAAATACAATAGGATGTCATGGTTGTTACATGATGGATAATCAAACACCATCCACCATTGATCCCAAAAATTGGTTATGATTAAATTATGTTGGTAGCGATGGATTATAAAATGTTTAGTAGTTATTGGAAATGGTGAATTAGTGGTTGGGTCAATGAATAAGGTGAAAATAGAGGCTTTTGATATTTCTTTTTCTTGACCTTAAGTGATGACCATTTATTAGCATAATAAGCCCTACAACTATCATGATATGAATCCCATCTATCAATTTTACTCATTATAGAGTCAATTTGACCTAATAATGTCTATGGAATTGGCTAGATGGGTGTGGTGGGTGTTTTTGGAAGTGGGATCCCTCATTCTCCTATTTAATTCTTTAATTTCAAATTTATTTCCCATAATGTTGTCAACTAGACTCACTTGACTGCTTGGGGGATTTTGTGGAACTATAGGAAGGTTAGGTGGAGGGATAGGATGAGGAATAAGAGGGTTTTGTGTAGGTTTAGGTGGATGGTTAGGAAGAGGAACAAGAGGGTTTTGTAGAGGGTTAGGAGTGTTAGGCAGAAGAATAGAAGGGTTAGCAAGATAGGCTATTCAAAATAAATAAATTATAACTAAAAATTACTAAAAATACTAAAAATTAAGGTTAAACAATGAAAATTATTACAATTTACTAAAATTTAGGGTTTAAAATGTAGTTTTTTATCATTTACCTCTTCTACATGGAGGCATCATCAATTAGCGGCTTCCTAGGATGAATTCTGGCAAGGTTTTATCTCTATCACCCAAAATACAATCATAAAAGGTGAGGTTAGCGAAGGAAACTCAAATACAAAATGAGGAATTTTGGATTCAAGTTTCATCTTTTATTTTTTTGGTGACACAAGTAATGTAATCATATTATTAATGTGATCACATTATTGAAAACAATAATAACATGATCATATGGTTATTTAAAATAATACGATCATGTTATTTTATAACATAATCATGTTATGGCTTGGTAATTATCGAGCCATAATTTAAATAATGTGATCACAATAATTAAATAACATGATCACATTATTGAAAATTTCCATAGAATTGTCCCCCAACTCCGTGCGCTTACACCTTTGATGGTTCTTGTACCAATCACAGATTCAGGGTAGGTATCTTATTAGTCACACCAGATAGGGATTATATTCTCAAGACTTTCAGAATTGAGTTCCCTTACACAAATAACATTGTAGGTATGAAAGTCTTATAGAAGGTCTCAAAATGGAAATCTAATGGGGAATCCATTATCTTATTATTTTTGGTGATTATAAGTTTATCATTAATCAAATAACCAATGAATTATAATATTGTGATGATAAGATGATCCATTACAAGTGAGTGATGGATAGTTTAAAGTTTTCTTTTGAATTCATCCAATTTGAAAAAGTGCCAAGAATCAATAACAGGGCTGAAAATTCCATGGCTACCATTGGTTTGTTACTTGATTTAATCACCAAACATAACAATTTTGTGGTTGAATACTTAATGCTACTATCTTATGATACACCTAATTTAGACATGGTTTACGAGGTGGTTATACTTAATTGTCCCTAGTACTCTGACATCTATACCTATCTTCATAATAATACCATACCATCTAACCTATCCCATAATCAATGCAAGTCCTTTATCCAACATACATCTAACTACACCATCCTTTGAAACACATTATACTATAGAGGTTATGATGGAAATTTTTATCCTATTTAATGATGAGGAATCTACTTTAGCAATTAGGTAAGTCCATGAGGGAATATGTGGGGAAAATTTGAGTGTCATGGTCCTTGCAAAGAAGTTTTTACGAGTAGGTTATTTTTGTCCTACAATGGAATCTGATTGATGTGCTTATGTTAGGAAATGCTTACCTTATTAGAAACATGGGGACCTTATCCATAGCCCATCATAATCTTTATAACCTATCACCATATCTTTTCCATTCTCCACATGGGGGTTAGACCTCATTGAAAACTTAAATCCTAGTTCTTTCGATGGTCATAAGCATATTATAATGGAGACAAAGTACTTTACCAAATGGGTTGAGGTAATTCCCCTTACGTATGTAACTAGAAAGAAAATTTCTAAATTTACCTTAAACAACATTGTCTGCAACTTTGGTTTCCCTTCCACTACTATTTCTGATATGGAAAATCATTCAATAATAAGTATATTAAAACTCTTTGTCAAATTTACCACATTAGTCATAAGTGGTCCACTCCTTACTACCGATAAGGTAATGGCCAAGATGAGGAAACCAATAAAAATATTTTGTGTATCCTTAAAGGAGTTATCAATGAAGTTATTCATGACTAGCACACACACCTATATCATTCCCTTTGGGCATACCACACTAGCGTATGCACACCCATGGGGGCAACCCCTTATTCCCTTGTAAATGGAGGTGAGTCTATTCTACCAATAGAGGTCAAGGTTTCATCTTTACAAATATCCTTACAACAAATCATTGATGAAGAATCCTATCATACTTCATGCCCCAATGAACTTGACCTTCTAGATGATAAAATTTTAATGCTTTAAAACATTTTTAATTATACCATAATTTCCTTTGTCTTAGCTATAATAAGTGAATAAAATATAGGGATTTTTAAATTAGATATATTGTTCTTAAGGAAAACCAATGCATTACCAATGTTGAAAGAGAAAAGAAAGGAAAGTTTGAGCCTAATTAGTTGGGCTCATATGTCATCATTACTAAGTATAGATTAGTAGCTTATAGATTGGCTATAGAAGATGGAGAGGAGATTGATGAACCTATGAACATCATACACCTTAAGAGATTCTATGCCTAAATTTTTTGTATATGTTGTTATTGATATCCTAGGTGTTAAAAATTATAAAGAAAAAGGAAAAAAATCAAATTCCATTAAAAATCAAAAAGATAGCTCATCCAAAAGTGAAAACTAGTTTACTGGTGCTTTGGGCAAGTCCTATGGTGAAAATTATATTTATGGCACCATGTGTAAACCATTAAAGATATTCACCCTAGTTACTTGGGGGCATCGTGTTTCAATGGTCCATTATATATTTCCATATTATCCTTTGTCACTTGTTAGTCATTTATCTTATAACATGTTAGCTTAATATTTGATACTTCTAGTTGTGAACATATGTCCTTGCTCATGATAGAGAAACATCATCTATATTACCATATTTATGACAATCATTTATCACCTATCTTAAACACAAAAAATGAAAAAAATAAAAAATAAAAACATCCAAAACTACACACAAACACCTACTAGGAACATCTACCACCCTAGCTATCTTCCATCATCCTTCACTCACATTTCTTGGGTGGCTCAATCATGCATAATTTTCATCTAATATTCGATACTTAATAAATCATCCATTTTATCATCACTTCCCATACTATAAGAAGTACATTCCTTATATGCCCACATAAACTTTGTCTAGGGTGGATTATGTAGGCAATGCTTAAAGACATGGGATCTCTAGGGTCTGCTAGGCCATTGCCTTCCTCATCTTCCATTTCCCTGAAAGTGGACTTATCTTTTCATGCATTTCTTCTTATGCTTCCTCATTGGTTGTTTAGTACTTAGTCTAGCTCTTGGCTGCCAAATATCTCAAACCCTTACTTAGGATGTTAAGTCTTTTGTTTTATTTTTTCAAGTATTGCTTACTTGCTTATGGTATTCATTATTTGATTCATTATTGTATTGCTCATATTTTCTTATTTAACCATTAAGTTAGTTATTTATCCTTTTTTATCCCTAACTATTAAGTTGGTTCTTTATCCTTTTTTATCCCTAACCATTAAGTGGGTTCTTTATCCTTTTATATCCCTAACCATTAAGTTGGTTAATGATCCTTTTTTATCCCTAGCCATTAATTTGGCTATTTATTTCCTTTCTTATGTTATCCATTAATTTGGTTACTTGTATATTTCTATTTTAATCCAATCACTTGGTTATTTTGCGTTATTTTGCTTCAGCCATCTTTAGTTATTAAAAAAAATTATCTTATTTATTTCATAGTTTTACATCCTTGTGTACTTTGTTTGTCTTTCAAATATTTTATCTTTGTTTGTTTATTTTTTATATATCATTTCTGTTTATTTTACCAATGTTGTTTTTGTTGTCATTTTGTGTGTTTACATAGTCTAGAATAATTATGTTTTTATATCTTAATTTAATTGTTTTATTTTTGTGTGTATGTCAAGATTATTTTGTGAATTACATCATATTATAGTTATGATTTATCTATATCATGAGATATTTTGCTTTTACATAGTTTATTCTTTTTCAGTTCATATGCCTAAAACATCAACATTCATCATGATTATTTCATATCATTGGTGGTAATGTGTTTTAAGCTATATCAAACACCAAGGTGTTTAATACTAATTATTGTTGTAAATCCAATACAAGGAACAAATTCAAAATAAGGCAACTATCTAAAACTATTATCCATGCATTCATAAATCAAATCATACATGTCATAATCTATAATAAAATGCTGAGAAGAATTAATATATGCTAGTGTGAATCAAAATGCAAGAAGTATAACCACTACTCTACATATCCATCTAGCCATAAACCATGCATAAATGAAAATTATAATCATAAAATCCAGAATGTCTATCTAAATAGTACAAATATCATAAAGCATCATGTATATATATCAAAATTGAGTGTATTCTTACAAAAGATATATCTTCAAAATATTTATACATCAATGCAACTATCATTAAAACTATGTCAAGTCTCACCTTGTCCCTTAGAAGGAGTGTCTACTCTTGGGATTAGCTCATCATACTATGGTGCACCTTGTGAAGGACCCATCACATGATGTAAAACCTGCCCTACATATTTCTCTAACTCTATAGGATGCATTATCTCCCTAACATATACCACCTAACTAAGTACTCCCTAAAGGATGTGCCCTCTATACACATGGGAAATCCTCCTAATATAAACTCCTATAGTATGTGTTTTGTTCCATAGCTCTCATAACCATATCTAGTGTGGATATCTACCCTTGTATTGATAATAAACTCTAGCCTCTACTATCTTTGTCTTACTTGTATCTCTCTCCTATTTATACCTATGAATTAGTATTGTATAATCTATAGTCTGTGTCTCCACATCATGTGTCATAACTCCCATTATAGTAGAAGTACAATATTTCTCTAATATCTCTACCAAAGCCTATAGCTTGTCCACCTCCACCTATAAATATTTGATATCATCTGCCTAATCTCCTCTATTATCCACATCTCCCTATAATCTATATACATCCTTTTGCAACCCTGCAATCTCCCCATCATAAGCTTGAATCTCATTGTAAATTTTATCAATCAATGTCTGATCTTCCCAAGATCTATCTGTGTGTGAAGGACTAGTTGTATCCATTCTATCTACTTGTGTGACAAGTATTAATAACATCATTATGTCTTATCTATCCCTATCATCCTCACTATCAATAAAAATTAATGGAGTATCCTCTTCACCTCCCTGCTCTATATCCACTTACATCTATGTATCTCTCTTCACCTCCACACCTAGCTCCCACAAAATCTCTAAATCCTCCACCTCAATAATCTCTATGTCATGTATATGGATCTTCTTTGCAACATGTCCTCTACCTCATACTCATGTCTATCATTTATCTCCTATAATCACCCTTATGATACAAGATCATAAACTTGTGCCTCACGATTTCCTACACAAGCAACAAGTCTTTGTCTTCATGTGTGTAGTGGTGTATATGGTATCATCAATATCATTGGCAACTATAGGGACCACTAATCTATGTACCCATATACTATTCTTGTATCGATAACATCCTTCTTATCCCTTTATATCACTATCTATAATTGTGACCAACTATGATCTGTTATCACTAGATTAATAGTAATCCCCCACTATGCTCTTTCCTTAACTACTTATGCAAAGACATGCAAACCTTATAGAATGTGTCATATAATCCTAAACTATCTCATCACCCTATTAGGGTGATATCTCTCTATAATGTAATCATGTATCCAAATAACATAACATTGGCTCATTATGCAATCTATATACAAATCATCTTGAGGTCACTGAAATATAATTTATCTATATGGTCTCTAGGTGATCTGATCATCACCTAACTCATCTATCACCCTCCTATATAACTCTAGGTCACCCAAGTGTCTTTTATGAGTAGAATTAATCATATGGCATCCATATATTAATGGTTATCCACATAATTAATGCTCAACTATGATGAATGGGCCTCTCCACTATGATGTGCTCCTAACACCAAACCTCTAATAGTGTGGAAGGACCAATCTCCTTCCCATCAGTATAATCCACATGGTGCAAGTCCACGTATAAATGTGCTAGCATGCATGGCTCCCATGTAAACTTCTCCATCATGTCATTGATAACTTATAATAAACCAAAGTCTCCCACTCTTATCAAGTAACATAATAGAACTAACAATAGCCATAAGTATCACGGTCAAATAATCTATTTCCAATTTCTATAAATAATTAATGTATACTCATCTTTTAACAATAGAAATCAATCCATATTCAAAAACCCTATAGAGTGTAGTCTTCTAAGGAACCTGACCTAAATATACTCATCTCCCTCGTATCACAATACCTAAAATTTGATTCACATCCTTTAGATTCATAGTCATCTCCCATGTAAGAAGGTGAAAATTATTAGTCTTGCTATGATATATCTCAGTTAACACTATCAATAAAGCCATGTTTACTTGAATATCTAGCATCTGAGCAATGTATGATAATTCCATCACCTCTATAACCCCCAACTCATACTCCATGAATCTATAAATCTATTCCATGACACTAGGCCTCCACTTCCATGTAGTAAGAACTAGTAATACCTCCTATAGAAAAAAAACACATTAGCTTAAAGTTAATTCTATCAGCATAAAAATCCATTTAACATTACTTTATCACATTCAAAAAACACAAAAAATTTAGAAACAACATTTCCAATCATATTATTTTTATCTAATTCATCATTATAATTATTTATCCTTATACAATTGCCCTTATTCCTCTACATAATCATGTTTTCACTTCTCAAACACAAGTTTTTGAAGTATATTTTGATGAAATCAAGCTTACTTTCTTTGATTTCGCATCCTCCTACATTTTCACTACCCATATTTGTGATTTTTTTATCCAATTCTTTAATTTCACAACTTGAATCTTCAATTTTGAATTTACCTATTCAATTTTCCTCCTAAAGTAATTTTTCCAACCATATTAATTAATTCATTTCTCAATTCGATGATTTCACAACTATGAAAATGTGAATTCACAATTCCTAAACTATTTTCTACCTTCAATCATTTCACACCCCTATTTGATGAATTCATTGTCACATTGAATGAATTTACAGTTTGTTACAATGAATTTGTAACTGTCATTGTTAAATTCATAAATAACCCATCTACAAATTTTTTTGAATTCATTTTCATCATTTATTATCCCTAATAAATGCACATAAATGAAAAAACTAAGCATAAAACATCACTTACTAGAGGCCTGCTCCTCTCTAGTCTCTCGTGTCTCATCACACACTTTGCATGGTGCTTATGGTGTGGAATACAGTCCATTTTTAAATAAATTATAAAAGCAAATCTCCTCAATAAGCTTCTACTACAAAATATCTCTTTGAATCCAAAGTGCACAAATGAATTTCAAATCCTTAATTATTCTATTTATATTGACACCTCATTCCAAATATTTTCCACCCAATCCCTTCAATTTATCCATTTTTTCATTTGTTTTCAATCAAATTTTAGGATAAAATTAGTCAACTTATTTTGAGTTTCTTTCAATATCTTACAACTATCAACCTCGTAAATTTTTCATTACAATTTGAAAGCTTATATTTTTGTATTTTTAGATTCATATCTTAATATCACTAAGATATATTATTTGCACATCTGCTTCATCGACCCCTACATCATGAGCAACAACTAAGTGTTCAATCTTTGAATGGTAAAAATATTCTTTTTTCAATCAATACTCTAGTTTTCATCAACTAAAGGCAACCTATTTACACACACTTAAATCTTTCAAGTTTGATGTTGATTCTAATAATTTGATTTCTTGTTAGTCTAAACCACTTTATTATTCTCCTCTTTTCATTCATTTTGAGTATTTATTCATTTTCTCGCACAAACCCATGAGGGGGCATCATCACATTCATTATTATTCATTTGGGCTAAATTTTTTCTTCTTAATCATCAATGCTCTACTTCTTCTACTAGTCTTTGAAAAAATATTGCTTCACAACACTATTTCATAGAGGGGAAAATGTAGACACCTAAATTATAGTTAGTTTTGAAATGCACCTAAAATCTATAAATTATTCTTCCTAACATTCAAATTTTAATTCATGACATTGCCCTCTTATTAAACAATTCAATAAATTTAATTTAATCAATTGTGCACACTTTTAATCAAAATTTAATTATTAAATCTAGATTTTACACCTCACCCAACATCTTCCACCTTAATATCCCTCACATGTTGACTCATCCCAACCAATCCCATAACTTATTCAACCTCCTTTGAGTCATCTCTTGAGTTTTCAAATAGTTTGACTCAATCTTGGTGACTCAGTTAACCATTTCTATGTCTCTCGCATCCATTTAAAATGGTCATCATTCTCATGGATGAGGATTCATTAGCCACCATAGATTATTTTAATTATTTAAAATATCCAAATAATCCTCCACCATTGGATCTTTCCTCCAAAAATTTATAAAAAGGCATGAAAGCCATCACTTTCATCATCCTAACTTATGTTAATGAAGTGCTATTGAAATCACAAGAAATCCAAAGTGAATCAAAGCTATCAAAGAGAATTTTATACCAAAACACTACCCATTTTACCTTGCATTGGAAGATTGAATAACCATAATTTAAAGAGAGATAATCGAATACACATTGCAATGGAAGAAGCTTTTGCAACTAAGGTATAAGTTTGTGTTATTTCTTTTGTTTGTAAATCTAACTTAGTTTGATATAGTATAGATTAAGATTTCTTAGTTCAGTTTACATTTATGGATTTTTTTTAATACATAAATTATGTGAAATATGACAATAAACACACTATTCTAAATTAAAATGTATAATTAGATATTACATTGTGTCAATTTAGAATTTATAAAGCAAGAGGGGAGTGATTTTCTTAGTTTATTCTAATTTTTTATCACTCATAGAAGTTGTATATGTACCTTAAAATGTTTTTTAACTACTTTTTCAATTACTCAGACCTAAAACAGAGGTTGAAAACCTCTTTGGATGATATTGGAAGAGTCTAACCCCTATATTAGCTATCATTGTTCAAAGATTATCAATAGTTTCCCTATGCACATTTTCATTGAAGTGTGATGTGTGAAGTTACCTCCAATGATCAACATACAAATAATAAACTCAGGTTACAATGCTAATCAAACAACATAATTTATTAATGAGTTTATGTATATATCCTAGATGACCTTTTCATTTTTATTAAAGACTCATTTGCTACCTTCCTACATTGGAAGGGTAGGGGGACTTGATGGGAGGAGCCAAAAAATTATACTAAACACAAAGGAGACTACTCAAAGGTAACTTGGTGAAGGTTTTTATATTGATTTGGGTCAAATAATTATGCTAAAGGTATATAACTTGGATTCATAATAGACATTATTGGCACATTTAATGGTTTTTACCATGTCTCCCCTTCTCCTCTCTCCCCATTTGTGCTTCTCTCTTTGTTTCAAGTGTCTAGAGAAATGTGTTTGGAATGTGCCTAAACATTATGAACATGTATTGAATGTTAGTGCATGTTCCTATGTCTTTTAGTGGGCCTTTTTGGTTAGGTTATACTTGTATTTTTTAATTTAAGTTGTTACTTAGTCATTAGTGCGCCAATAAGGGTCCTAATTTGATTCAATTGTCTACAAATACACTTCAAGCAATGTAGTTCATTTACATAAAAATAAATCTAGATAATTCATTTTATCATTTCAAAGGAATCTATTTAGCACTTGCAAACAATATAGATAAATCAAGCATCTATTGAAGCACACATGTTTATTTTTAGACACACCATAAGACACTATGATACATTTTGTTGGAATACCTCCAATCATTGATGTTTGTTATTTTCAAAATTGTTACCATCTAGAGACCTAACAAATATCAATATATTTTAATTTTTTTTGGTATAATGCATGACATAAAATATTTAATTTTTTTTAAGTTTTTAAGTATTTTTTCCCAAATAGGGCTATAAGAATAATTTTTTTTTCTAAATATAACCCTTTGGTATCATTAGCCCTTACATCATTATATATGTAGCAGGTCATTTCCAACTTGATAAACATAAAAAGCAATGTTATATGTATAGTAACATGAAATCAGGGTTTTCTCCCAACATGTGTAAACTAAAATTGAAAGTGAAGATAATAACACACCTCATTCTTACCTTTTACCTTTACAAATAGGGATCTGAGAGAGATATACCATAGATGATAGATGAGAGTTCTTAGCATAGAGATTGGATCATGTGTGAATGTATACTACAATAACTATTAAAGTGTGTTTGGTGAGTAATTTTGAACCCAAATTTTCCATTTTTTGTATCATTTATAGAATTTTCCAACATGATTAGAAAGAGGAGGGGAGTATTTTATGATCCAATTTTGAAAGTGTATGCTTTAGGAATCATTTGTATAACCTTAACAAAATTTATATGGTACTAACATGAATTTCATGGTCCTCACATGATTTGTATAGTCATGACAAAATTTGTATGGTCTTTATAATTTTGTGTATTTTCATATTCATGGACCATCTAAAACTATAAAATAATGATATAACATGCAAATTTGGTTAGAAAATAATTATTTTATATTTATTTACTATGAATTAGAGCATCATAACCTACAAGAGTTTTAACATGGGAACACTCTACAAACAAGTACACTTGAGTTAGATGAGGCTGGATGGACACACCTAGATGTACCTAGATTAATTCATGTTTCACACCTCTTCCAATATGTGATATGGCACCACTATGATCATAGTATTGGTTGAGTAGTGAAACATTGATACCTATACCTTATATTTATCAGCAGGAGAGATGATAATGACATTAGAGGACATATGGTGGATAATAATGCTTCTTATTAGAGAGAGGTAAGTTTTGATTGGGAGATATAGAGAAAGGGAAAATAGGTCATCTCATGAGTACTTCATGGGAGGAGTTGTTTGGATCCATAATATTGGAGGGGATTATATTAAGTGACATTATTTGTGGAAATGCACCATGTGTGCACAAATACATGGCCATACTATTGAGCACCTTAATAGCACATAACATAGGAGGTGTATCATGTACATATGGATACTAACATGTCATAGATGACATGGAGGAGAAGAGGAAAGTACACTCCTAGGATAATTACAAGCCTACATATGTATACAATGATATATACATGTTTGTCTATGAGTCACATGGTGGAGTGATAATAATAGGAAAACTTCATTTTTGGCATATGAAAACCTAGTAGTGACTAGGATTATTGGTATACACATTGCCTTAGAGGAAACATAAATACCATATGCACAGAAATAGATCACATTAATACCTAATAAATGATGAGACAATCATGTCGCATACTAGAGGAGGGTCATAGGCTTCATCATGGAGAGAGATATCACATGGTGGCCATATAGTTACCACCTATGATAAGTTAGGATGTTATCCATATGCATCATATCAAATAGAGCATATTATATAATTGTTTATTTTGCAAAAACATTAAGAGGTTTTAGTATTAAAGAGTATTGAGATAGTATGGTATACCATAAGATGTGCCTATGGCCATTATTATTCGGCATTGGTCACATAGATGTCCCTATATGGATGAAGAACACATGTTATCTTAGGTCATAAAGATATAGACAATGATAAAGTCCTATCCCTAGAGTTTAGGATGAAAATGTTACAAAGGGTTGGTAATCATATTGGGATACAGTCCATCCCACACCATTATTTATAAAATAGGATAAGAGACATGAGCATGAGGAGGAGGAATAAGATGATGGACCCTATGCAAAGGGAGGTTATGACACATAGAGGATAAATGAGTAACTATTGAAGTTTATAATTATTTGAACAATAGGAGACCGAAACTAGAAGTAAGAATATCGAAGTAATATGTTCAACAATATTAATTTTTTTTATCCATGATTAATACTTGAGAATTCATTAATTAATTTTAATTTGATATTAAACATTGATAATTTAATAAATAGACCAGAATTAATGATATGACCATTAAAAGACTAATTTGAGATAACTCAAAAGATATTCAGGGAATGGTTGAGTCTAGGTTAAATTCAAGGTAAGAAGATATGCTTACTTATTTAATCTATTCATTAGGGGTATGGAATCCTATCTACAAACAATTATTAAGTTGGAGGATGTGAGTGTAAATCTCACCTAAGCATGTGTATAAAACATACCATCATAAGCACCTATGTCATAGCCAGGGTAAATTTTAGTGGTGAATATTCATTAATTCACGAATATTCTATTTTGGGGAATTTGAATTTGGTGATTTTTTAGGGTGCAACATATGAACCTTTCACCTAAAATTTTAGGATGTCATATTTTTAGGGGTCATCTCACCAATGATTTACAATAATTTTGGGTTTATCCATACAATTTTCCATTTATATATAGTACATATGTTCCCAGGGGTCACAAACTAAAAACTGAAGTATCTTTCTTTACTAGATTACAAAGATCTTAAGACTTGAGGCCATACTCCACCGCTCAATTATTTTCAGCAACCTGACCTCCACTAGCATTATGTCATATGATGTAAATCAAACACCTAATGGCACTATGTCATGTGGTAGCAACCAAGTGCCCAGTCATAATGTGTCATATGATGGTAATTTGACACTCAATAACAATGTGCCATGTGATGGTAACCTGCCATGCGATGGTAATGTGCACATGCTAGTAACCTACCACATGATGATAATGAACAACATGATGGTAACCTATCACCTAATAATGTTTTATCATGTGATGGCATGTGGTTACCTGGGAACCATGTGCCACATGATGGCAATGTGGTGTCTGGTAGTGGTGTGTCACATAATTACTGATTGATGCCTCATAGCACTGTGCTGTATGGAAAAAAATTACCACCCAATATCATTGTGTTGCACAACCATAGCTTGATTCCTGATAGTGGATAGGAATCCAGAAACAATAAACCACCCAACAACAAAACTTCAGCATCAAGAGGTAACAGCAAGGGTAAAGCACCATAGCAAATACTAGAAAAATCTAACATCATTTCTTATTTTAGAAATCTAGGAAAGAGGACTATGAAAATAATAGGCACTTTAAATATAGGTGATTATGAATCCTTTTTTAAAAAATACTAGTTAGTTTTTTCACTGTACAATAATTGCAAAACCGTTTTAATGCAAAAATTGACATGGATATTGACACTATTTCATTAGAAAGAATTAATCCCAATAACTTCTCACCATCTAAATATTTTATTGATTAAATGCCACTACTAGAAGACACACCTTTGGGCACTTCACTATAACACATTCCTTTGGGCGCTCCACAAGAGAAATGCATTTCTTTTTAGACACCAAATTTTGTTGAAAATTCCATTCATAAAAATTGACAAAAGAAGAGAAGTATATGGACAATAGAAAGATATTTTCAAGTTGATTGGGATGTAAAATATCCATTTATAGAGCCTTTAGACTTAAAAAATTGTAATGAGCCTCCAACAGAATGCAAATGTATAATTTGTAGTTGGAAACTTGGAAAAGAACACATAATGCAACTTAAATTGGACATAATTGAGAAACATTGTGGGAATATATATATATATATGTATGTATGTATGTATGTATATATGTATATGTACATGTACATGTACATGTACATGTACATATACATACATACATACATACATACATACATATATATATATATATATATATATATATATATATATATATATATATATATATATTATGTATGTATGTATGTATGCATGCATGCATGCATGTATGTATATGTATGTATATGTATATGTACATATATATACATACATATACATATACATATATGTGAAGCACCCAGATGGACATATAACAAGAACACAAAGATGGAAAAATGGAGAAGATTGCATGCATGTATGATATGCTCATGAATACAAAAATGATCAAAAGTGATAAAAACATCTTGTTGAGAAAGGGGAAACCATCAAAGCACAATTTGAAAAAGTTACAGAGTCTAATCTTAGGGCAAAATATGTACATTTCTCTATTATTTTCCATATTTAAAAAAAGGAAAGACCCATTTATAATTTTATAGATTAAATTTTTTTATTTCAACAAAATAGGTTTTTGGATTACATACATACATAATATATATATATATATATGTATGTATGTATGTATGTATGTATGTACATATACATACATACATACATACATACATACATACATATATAATGTATGTATGTATGTATGTATGTATGTATGTATGCATGCATGCATGCATGCATGTATGTATATGTATATGTACATATATATACATACATATACATATGCATATACATGTACATATACATATACATATACATATACATATACATATATGTGAAACACCCAGATCGACATATAACAAGAACACAAAGATGGAAAAATGGAGAAGATTGCATGCATGTATGATATGCTCATGAATACAAAAATGATCAAAAGTGATAAAAACATCTTGTTAAGAAAGGGGAAACCATCAAAACACAATTTGAAAAAGTTACGGAGTCTAATCTTAGGGAAAAATATGTACATTTCTCTATTATTTTCCATATTTAAAAAAAGGAAAGACCCATTTATAATTTTATAGATTAAATTTTTTTATTTCAACAAAATAGGTTTTTGGATATTCCACAGTCACATTGGTTAGATAAAAGTACTTGGGAAATGACAAAATGTCTAGCCATTGTTGAGAAGGAAGATTTGAAAGAAAATGTTAAGAGATCATTGTTTATCTCTCTATCTATTGATGAGGTAACTGTAGTTGATGACACAACATGGGTTTGCATGCATGTCTATACCTTTGAAAACTATTAAAGGTGATCTCATATTTTAGCTATCCATAAAATGGTACAAAATTGTAATGAAAAAAACCTCCATAAGTTGGTTGTATCCAATTTAAGAGAGAGCTAGAATGGATGATTATGCCATAGCTACAAATATAGTGTGTGTTGGTGCTAATGGTGCATCAATGATGTAGGGTCATAGAAAGGGTCTTTGTGTTCACCTACAAACAATAGTTTCTCTATTTATGATTCTAATCCATTACATGGCACATAAGATGAATCTTGTTTACAAAATTGTTAACACATTCAATAATGTCTCAAAAGTGAAAGAGCCTATTCATGACTTACATGCATACAGGTCTAGTAATATAAAAATATTTATGTAGTTTAGAATTTTCAATTGGGGTGACAAAGGGTAAAAAAACTACTGAAAGATGTGGCAACTAGATGGATTTTCCTGTATGAACCTACCTACAGAATTTTTGAGGAATATCCATCTTTGATAGGGTTTATGTAAAAATATCACAGGGAAGTTGACAAAAAAAAATTGTTGTGTCGTTTAATAGATTTAGAAACTTTACTCACATTATGTTATATTTTTCCAGTGTTTAAGGAAATCAATTGTCTAATGAAACATGCCCAAGACAAAACTATATATATTGTTGAATTCATATGTTTGAGAAAATATGTATGTCAATATTTAGATGTATTATACACATTGAATAAAAGCTTTCACGGACCTATTTTTAGAACCTGGAAAATTTTGAATAATTTTTAGAATCCAAAGATTTATTTGAAATTCAATATACATGATCATATTTGTGTCATGGTAAATGGCATTGAGATCCCAATGTACACATGTTCTAGAAGACTTGAAGATGTGAGAGCTGAGCCTAAAGATGTAACTATGACACATTTACTATATGATACTATTTTTTATAAAACATGAATTAAATTGAATAAAATCTCAAAAAGTTTAGTTGCTGAGAATAGAGAATGTTTTCAAAGGGATGAGTTGTTGGAGGGCATGGGAGTTGTGAATCCCATTTTTTAGAATAGTGTTAACAGTTAATAATAAATCAACACATTATTTCATAAATACATGGGTAAAATTGTTATGAATTTTTTTTAAATCTATAGATGTGAATGGTGTTCAAATTAATGGTATTTTAAAGAAACAATTATTGACATCTCAGTCAAGATAGTTTTGGACTATGATGATGGATCAATTTTAGTGTTTAAGTGACCTAATAGAAAATGGTGCCATTACTCATCTATGGAAAAAAACTTTATCCAAGTATCATATTAAAATAAATATTTAGTAAATATTTAATATTATATGAACTTTCTCAAACAATGATTTTGGGTTCTATGGAAGATGAGTGAGTGTTTAGTGCATTATCCTTCAAGAAATCAAAACTTAGAAATAGATTGGATAAAAATCTAGAGACTTGTTTGATACTATATGTTTCATGTTATTCTATGGACAAGTTTCCATATGACAGAGTAGAGGAAACATGGAGTTCTCTAGTGGAAATAATAGGTGCGAATAATACATCTACCAATACAGAGGAAGAGAATATTGAGATTGAATACAACACTAGCATGGTAGATGCAAATCACATTTATAATGAGCAAGTTTCTTGAGGATTGTTTCAGTTGCCTAACTTTTAGTTTGATAAGTATGAAAATTACTATTTTATAAAATATTTATTATTCTTTCATCTTCAAATACATTAAATTATGTAATCTATTTCTTGGATGTTACAATCATAAATCTTGTTCAATACATTGGAATTAATATTTTTTTATCCTATTAAAATTATGTGTATTTCAAATAGTAATTTATCTTTGCAATGCAAGTCATTCATTAGGTAACAATCATAATTCTCATTAACATTATCTAGAGCATTTCATTATAGAATTCATTGATCATAATATTGAGACTGCATACGACACTAACATGGTAGATGCAAATCACACTTATGATGAGCAAGTTTCTAAAGGATTGTTTTCACTTCTTGACTTTTAGTTTGATAAGGATAGCAAATCTTCAAAATTCAAATGCATTAAATTATGTAATCTATTTCTTGGATGTTACAATCATGAATCTTATTCAATACATTAGATTTAATATTTTTTTATCCTATTAAAATTCTATGAATTTCAAATAGTATTTGTCTTTGCAATGCACTTAATTCATTAAGTAGCAATCATTATTCTCATTAATATTGTACAGAGCATTTACTTATAGCATTCATTGATGCATACAAGTCTTACGTCTAGACATGCATGGTGTACCATAGTACACCAATTCTTTTACAATTGAAAATCTAATTATTAAGATTTATTATTATACATGCATAACAATTTAACTATAATTATTCTATAGAAAATTTACTCTACAATAGGCTATGTTTCCTACAACTACTACAATATACAACTACTACAAATACATAGCAAATATTTTTCATATAGTTGGAACTTGGGGTCGCATATTTCCAAATTCCACCACAATCAATCAATTCAATGCTACAATGACTATAACAGTGTAACAGTGCATTCCAATCTACAACTACTAGAAAAATATAAAACTAACAATGCATTCAATATTACAACTATTATAATAGTATAATTATATAGAATATTTACTCTAAAATAAGCTATGTTTCAACTACTACAACTACTGCAATATTCAAATACAACAACTACTAGAAATATTTTTCCTATAGTTGGGTCTGCATATTTCCAAATTCCACCACAATCAATGTATTCAATTCTAAAACTACTATAACAGTTTAACAATGCATTCAATGCTACAACTACTAGAACAATATAACACTAACAATGCATTCAATACTATAACTACTAGAAAAATATAATTCCATAGAATATTTACTCTACAATATACTATTTTTCCTACAACTACTACAATATTCAAATACTATAACTACTAGAAATATTTTTCCTATAGTTGGGTTTGCATATTTCCAAATTCCACCACAATCAATGCATTCAATGCTAAAACTACTATAACAGTTTAACAATGCATTTAATGTTACAACTACTAGAACAATATAACACTAACAATGCATTCAATACTATAACTACTAGAAAAATATAATTCCATAGAATATTTACTCTACAATATACTATTTTTCCTACAACTACTACAATATTCAAATACTATAACTACTAGAAATATTTTTCCTATAGTTGGGTTTGCATATTTCCAAATTCCACCACAATCAATGCATTCAATGCTAAAACTACTATAACAGTTTAACAATGCATTTAATGTTACAACTACTAGAACAATATAACACTAACAATGCATTCAATACTACAAATACTAGAACAATATAATTCCATAGAATATTTACTCTACAATAGGCTATTTTTCTTACAACTACTACAATATTTAAATACTATAACTACTAGAAATATTTTTTCTATAGTTGGGTTTGCATATTTCCAAATTACACCACAATCAATGCATTCAATGCTATAAGTACTAGAACAGTTTAACAATGCATTAAATGTTACAACTACTAAAACATTATAGCCATGCATTCAAACTCTACAACTATTATATTTAAATTACTAGAACATTATAGCCATCCATAGAATATTTACTCTATTTTTTCTCCATACAATATATAAACTTGACCACAATATTATATATATATATATATATATATATATATACACACACACACACACACACACACACACACATATATATATATATATATATATATAGCTAAGAGTATTTGGAACAACTGTAAAATATCATTTAATAAAACAAGTGTAATAACTATTTTCTTATATGGCCATCAATTTATGTCAAGTTTCTAAAATCTCTTATTTTATTCCAAAATTTCTTTTTTTAAAACTATTTTCTTATATGACCATCAATTTATGTAAATTTTAGTGCGTTTATTTGCCTATAATTAATTTAATTCAAATTGAATGATATTGAATTTTTTTTCCTTGAAAGCCTCAATTCTTATCTTAAATTTTATAAGATAATGTTTCCCTAATTTTTAAAATTTCATGGCCCACTATGTGAATTGAATTCTACATTTTTGCCTCAACTTCCAAAGTATGAATCCCTATCTCCATCCCTAAGATAGCTCCCATCTGATCCTTTTAAGCTTCTAGTCCCATCCCTAGACCAACTAGTGTCTCTCCCCTCATTCTTAAGATTGATCCACTTTTCCCTTTCTATTTTTTCCAATTTTAATCATTACAAGTCAGCATGTGCACCTATATTACAAAATTTTAATATAAAGTTTGTTACATATAGGCATGTGTTGTAGAACATTTAGGACACATAAGCATTATCAATTTTATAGTTAATATTTTACCATAGAATAATTTTGGTGCACATTTTGAAGTTCTTTCCTCTATACAATTTATTATTTTTCAACATTTTTATTTCCCTTTTAAGGACTTGATAAATCAACAACATCCATTGAACACATAGCCAAAAATCTATTTTGTTTTCCTTAAACATTTAGGACATAAAATAATAATATATCACAAGTACATAAAGGTTGCAATCCAAGTACATAGAGTTCATGACATGGGTATTCAAGGGTTTCAACACGATATTTGAGGGAAAATAAATGAAAGGTTCAATTAGGAGAATAAAACCCAAAATTTATATTTCAATGTCAAACACTTTATTTAGATTGTAAATTTTTATCTAATTACTATCTAAAATGAAGTGTATGGTCCTAGTAATTGTCATCAATCATATTTAAATTTTTGGATAGTAGTTATCTTAACTTCAACTACACATTTCTAGGTTCATATTTTAGAAACAAGTCTTATACACATAGTTGCACCATATCTCTCTATTTACATTTAATTTATTATTATTCTAAATATTAATTAGGCTATAAAAATTATCAATATTTACTAATATTCTTTTTATTCGTAAAATAAGAGTTATAGGGGTCCCTCATCCTTCATAATATTATTTTCATTCTTTTAATATTCTGTAATATTATTTTTATCATATTATTATAATAAACCAAGATGCATTCCAAAATAACTATGTACACTTGGTAGAGAAAAATCCCAAGTCAATGTGACATCCCAATGTATCATTAATCTAACTACCATGTAAGGTAACTAAAGAGACACAAACTAAACATAGTCCATGGACCCAAAAAAAAAGAGCTTGAAACAACCACCAAAGCTTATATCCAACCAAAACACCCATACATAAATTGCATACCCAAATAATTAAAAACTCCAAACCCTCTCATAACATAATACAATGATGAATTATAATAATACCAAAGGATTGGTTGAACAAGAAGACCCTAACACCATCCTAGTAGAGGGACACACTGAGACACTTCCCTAGCCTAGAGTCCTAGTATTTCTAGTTGTAATATTTAACCTAACTAAACTATCCAACACACACGAGCTAACTTTACCATTGCCCATGCTATCTTTTCTCCATCAATGGAGACATAGCTACTACCAAACAATAAAGAGCTATAATTTTGATGCTTAGAAAAAATTTAATTGATATAAATTGGCCAAAAAATAAAACTTTAAAGTCGATCCACAAAATTAACAAGAGTGAAAAACATTTCCTCTATCTTGTGGATGTTAGAAATGTTTTATATATTTTCCATGATTTACACTCTACTATATTGTAAATATAGAATAGGGCATTCCCCCAAGAATTTTTGGGACTATATTGGCATGTATATGGGTAGTTTTATGCAATGTTTTATATAGCCCATGGATTTGGTAACTATGATATTATGATATCACTTTGATGTATCTATATATACTTGTACGTACAGTAGGGAAAATAAGAACTTGACACTACATTATTTTATTATAAATGTTTGATTTAATATAATAAAGTCTAAGGAGTTATTTTCTAAGTTTTTTACTTGGAAGGGTTTTCCAAATTACAATTGTGCGTACTACATAATCTTGTATGTGTGACATTTTTATTATGATGTTAGCTTAAGGATAATGTTAGCATTGATTATCTCATTTTAGTTTATTGGGTCTATTTTTATCTTTAGTGGATGGACACCATAGATGCAAATCCCCTATATTTGGTCTCTATAGTGGGAAACACATGTCATTGAAGTAAATTTGTGAACACCAAATCTTTTACCACCCCACTCTTATGCTCCAATTTCATAAAGTGTTTAATGATTGCTTGCACCAAAATATTATGCTAAAAGAAAATCAAGAGATTGAATACAAACATTAATTCCACCTTTGAATTCACACCACTTCTCTTGTCCATCTCCATATATAGTTTACCCCAAGCACAACTCTTGTCTCCTATAAAAATTGTCCAGAATAAATAACAAAGATGATTTTCATCCATTCATCTATTATGGGAGACCTAAAATCCACCCCATGCCCCCTCACCTTCCACCCCCCACCTGCTTGGCTCTATAGATAAAAAAACCTTGGAAGCAACTTCGAACTAGATGAAATTATTACAACCAAGAGGATGAGAAGGGAAATGTAGACAAAATAATGCCTATGACACATTATTTGCAACCCCCAACATAATTCTCATTTAATTCTAAAAAAACACACCTCCCCAGTCACTAATTATGATTAATTTAAAATTTTACATGAGTCTAAATTTGGCACTATGGGAAGAACAAATAAGTTTCATAATTACAAGCAGCCCTAAATTTTCATGATTTGTCCCCATTTTAATCAAATTGAATATTATCAAATTTTTGAATTGAAATCCAAGATGGGATGTTGGATTGTGGAATTCCCCCAACCAATAATATTTTAAATTATTACATCTATTGATGATATTATAAAGTATCAATATGGCTACACTTGGATAAATGTTGAACAAAGAGGTTGTGGTAAAAAAAGGTGTTAAGGTCTCTAACACAAAGGTGGAATAATTTTTCCATCATTATTGAAGAAAGTAAATATTTGACTACTCTTGAGTTTTATCACCTAGTTGGATCTCTTGTAACTCATGAAGAAAGACTAAAAGACACATTAAATGAAAGTGATGAGAATGTTTTTGCCTCAAAATTAAAGACCTCAAATAATGAATGTACTAGCACTAGAAATAAGAATATCCATGCACAAGGCAAAGACAATATCAAAATAAATCAAGGACAAGGTAAAAACATGAATTATAATTATTCAAGAGGATACAATTATTCAAAATGATATAGAGGGAGAAGAGATGGTTCAATTGTAAGAGGAAGAAGTAGAGGTAGATTTGATAAGAGAAATATTCAATGTTATTACTAATACAATTATGGTCACTTTGATTGGGAATGTAGATTAAAAGTAGGAAATAAAAATAGAAGTGATCATTATGCTAATGAGGATGGTGATGCTTCATGTAATTTATTCATTTCATATGACAAATCTATAAATAATCCTATGAGGTTTGGTATTTAGATTCAAGTTGTTCCAATCACATGTCAGGGAATAATGTGTTATTTTCTACAATGGATAGAAGTTTCAAAACTAATATAAAACTTGGTGATGATAAATATTTGGAGATTGCAGCAAAAGGAATTATGAAGGTGAATATTACAAAAGGTAACAAAAGTATTAATGATATTTATTTACCCCAAAGTTGAAATATAATTTGTTGAGTGTTAGGCATTATGTGAAAAGAACTATAAGGTGGTTTTTGATGATAAACAATGAATAATCTATGACAAGAATCAATGAAATAAGGTTGTTAAAATTATATCTATGTCTAAGTATAGGATGTTCCCATTAAAGTTTGGAGGGCATAGAAATAACTTTGAATGGCATATGAAGATAAAAGTTGGTTACGGCATCTCAAGTATGACACTTGAATTTTCAAAGTTTGAAGTTACTAACATTACAAGGATTGGTTTATAGTTTTACAAAGGTTTAAGAGCATAAGGAAGTTTGTGAAGGATGTATTAAACGTAAACATGCAAGAGAAAACTTTCCAAAATGTAGTGTATGGAGGGTTTATCATCCACTTCAATTAATTCACTTTGATATTTGTCATCCTATGCAAACAAAAATTTTGTGTAAGTCATCATATTTCATTTCATCTATTGATGATTACTCAAGAAAGTGTTGGGTTTATTTTTTAAAATAAAAAAGTGAAGCATTTGATACATTTTAGAGATTTAAAGCCCTTGTAGAGAATGAAAGTGGTTATAAAATAAAGTGCTTAAGGATTGACCATGGAGGTGAATTATGTATAAAATATTTTATGAATTATTTTGATTTGAATGGCATCAAAAGGAAACTCACAACTACCTACTCCCTTCAACAAAATGGTATGGCTGAAAGGAAGAACCGTACAGTGGTTGAAATGTCAAAGAGCATGTTACAAACAAAAGGATTGAATAGATCTTTTTGGGGTGATGTAGTTTCTACAATAATATATATTATTAATTGAAGTCCCAATAGTGCACCTGAAAATATGTCTCTATATGAAGCATGGTATGAAAAGAAGCTTAATGTCAAATATTTCAAAGTTTATTGGTTGTTTAGCTTATGTTCATGTAGTTGATCATAAAAGGAAGAAGTTAGATCCAAAAAGTGAGTCTTATATCTTTTTTGGTTACAATGAACAAAGTAAAGTTTATAGGCTTTATAATCCTATTTCTAATAATGTACTTGTGTCAAGAGATGTTATTTTTGATGAATGAGGAGTGTATAGTCATGACAAAGATAAAGACAATATTGAAAAGTCTAAATTTGTTTTTATTGATGGTATTTATGATGATAGTGCTAATTATCATCCCAAAAGTATTTCAGTGTCAAGTGCTACATGCCCATCAAGTAGCCCCTCATTTGGTGTATGTATTCAAAACATAGTTCCAGCTTCAAGTATAAGTCCATTAAATAACCCATCACCTAGTGCATGTATTCCAATCACATCTCTAGCTTCAAGTCATAGTTCTTCAAGGAAGGTAAGAAGCTTGAGTGAAATTTATCAATGTACAAAAATATAAACACATGAAAAATGTCCAAGAGATGAGACAATAAATTATTCTTTAATTACACAAGCTGATTTTAAACCATCATATTTTGAAGATGCATATACTAATGATGTTTGGGTGCAAATAATGAAATAAGAAATGGATTCCATTCATAAATGATACCTATAAATTATATAACTTCCACATGACAAGAAGTGTATTGTACTAGAAATGGCTCTACAATACTAAGTATAATAGTGATGGTAGTGTTGAAAGACACAAGGCATGTCTAGTTGAAAAATGTTTCACTCAAATATATGGCATAAATTATGAAGAGACATTTGCACCATTAAAAAAATAAGAGACCATTAGAATGATGATCTCACTAGTATCTCAAAATAAATGGAGCATACATCACATGGATGTGAAAAGTGCCTTCTTGAATGGGTACTTAGAATATGAATTCTATGTACAATAGCCATAAGGTTTTTTAGTACAAGGTAAAGAAGACCAAGTCTACAAGTTAAAGAAGGATTTGTATGGCCTCAAACAAGCACCTAGAGCATGGTATGCAAGGATTGATGGATATTTTTAGTATAATAGATTCAAAAGAAGAAAAAGTGGTCCTAATCTTTACTACAAGCAATAAGGTAATGATATCTTTATTATAAGTTTGTATGTTGATGATTTTTTGTATATAGGCAATAATTCTAAGATGAAGGATGAATTCAAAATTACAATGATGAATGAATTTTAAATGAAATATTTAGGTCTCATGGAATACTTTTTAGGGATGGAGGTTCATCAAAATAAATATGACATCTTCATTTCTCAAACAAAGTATGTAAATGATATGTTGAAAAAAATCAGTGTGGTTGATTATAAACCAGCCTCCACTACAACTACTCATGAAATTATGCTATCTAGAGAAGATGATGCTAAAAAAGTTGATGAGACAACTTACAGAAGTATTATTGGAATCTTAATGTTTCTAACTCACATAAGACTAGATATTACTTATTTAGTTTTTCTTGTATCAAGATATATGTCTGAGCCATCTAAAACTCTTATGATGGCAGCCAAGAGGATTTTGAGGTATGTGAAAGAAACTATAGGCTTTGATATTCATTATTATACTGTTAAAAAGTTTCAACTTTTTTAGTTTTAGTGATTATGATTAGGGAGGTAGTTTGGATGTTTGAAAGTTGACATCTAAAAATTGGTTCACTCAATTCTGGTTTGGTTACATGGAGTTCAAAGAAGTAAAGTTTAGTTGCTCTTTCATCTACAAAAGTAGAATATATTGTAGTCACGTCAGTTAGTCCATAAGCATTGTGGCTCTGAAAGGTTTTAGAAGAAATTGGAAAGAAACAACATCAACCTACAATGACTTTTTGTGATAATGTAAGTGCTATCAAATTAGCCAAGAATCTAGTGCATCACAGTTCAAGTCAAAGAATTTTGATTTGAAGTATCACTTTATTTGAGATTTGGTTTAGAAGAAAGATGTAGAATTGAAGTATATAAGCACCCAAGAATAGGTTGCAGATATCTTCACCAACGTTGTTGCAAAAATTCAATTTTTGAAAATCTGAGATCAAGTTGTTAGTCCACTCAACATCAAGGTGGATAATGATGGTTAACTATTGTTGAGCGCTAGAGTTTAGAGTAATTATACTCATACAATTGCTCTAAAATATTTTAATATGCAGCTACATTTTTTTAAGAACATTAAAGCCTTAGAAAGGTTGAATTAAGTTTAGTTAATTTTCATGTAAGATGTTTTGAATTTTTATTATTTAGTTAAATCTAGACTGATTTATTTATTTATTAGAAAAGCATGCTTACATGCAATTCAATAAATACAGTGTATTTGATATTTATTATTATGAATAATAAAAAACAATTTTGTTTTGACTGTTCTATATTTTTTTAATTATGTTGTATCTTATATTTCAGTTATGCATTAGTTTATTTTTATATATTTAAAAATCATCATTTTCAGTGTACATTGAATCTATTTTAACTTAATTATAAACAATTAAATATTTATGTTATATTTTAGTGTAAAATTTATTTTCTATATGATAATTATTTATTAAATGGGAACCCTTCACATGTATTTTTGGGGATTATATGAGATTAAGTTGTCTTTGAGATTAGGAATAAAATAATATATTCGTGTTGACTATTCATAATTTAATATGTAAATGATTTAACCATTGACTGTCTCAATGTAATGAAAATAATATATTTTATAAAAAATATATAAATCATAAAATAAATTTGTATGATATATCCTTTTCAAATATAAAGATGATATGATTTTTAAAAAATAGGACAAATGTTTCACTCACTGTCTTTCCATTTCACTTTGTCATATTCAATACGTGAAAATTTAGATATTAAAATGATACGATCTTGAAAAAAAGTATGAAAAATATCTCACTGTCTATCTTTCCATTTCACTTTTTCATATTCATAACAACCAAATTCTTTACTTTAGAATGAAATCAATAGAAATGACAAATTACAATTATGCCACCAAAACTTCTAGAGAGGGTGAACTACTGACAAATTACCAATGTGAGATTCTAATGCTAATGGTCTTTATGCTCTTACAATGTAATATTTCTTAATGTCAATGTTTTCCATCGACTATTATATTCATGTCACCATGCTTAGAGAGGAAAAAAATTAATAAATATGCCTGTCAATCTTTCAGGTGGGCCTCTTTCCAATCAGACCTCTTTACACACATAGTTGCAATTGACCTGTTAAAGAACAATGGTTTCTATTCAACTTTATAAAGAAGATTTAAATAGATGTATTGTAATGTGTTTTGACTTTATGTTAACTTCCTGGAAGCTATTTTATAGATTAAATTTCAATGATGTTATTTTGGTGGACTCCATTTTTTTATTGTGAAATTTTAACTTTTGTTTTTATTATAATTTAGGTATCATTTTAAGGGTAATATTAAAATATCCTTAAAATAATTTTTTTTTATTAAATGGATTGTATTTAATTATTTGGTACAAATGATATTAAAATACATAATCACATCACACTTAAAAACAAATATCAATAATAAATAAATAAAATCCAATAGATTTAAAGTCTATTATATTCTTAACAATACACTAAACTTTAATAGTATCTATAGATATCAGAAGTAGAAAATAATTAGGTGAGCGGTAAATAATGAGCAGAGTCCTCTTACTAACTGTATTTATGTTTATGTAGTCTAAAGAATGTGTCTAATTCAGAGTATTAAATGTGAGATGTTGCATTTTGTACAAGTAGATCATATGCATATAATCACTCCATTAATACACTTGAAGGAAACATGTTTTACACCTGAGACCTAACTCAACAATTATTCCTTCTCTTCTTCCCTATTTCTTTATATTTACACTACTTAGATGACAATGAAATCCAAACCATATAATCTATTCCTTTGTCAATATTTCAAAGCCCACAACTTTCTGAAACATCTTCCTTTTAACCTTTTTTTTTGGTAAGACTTTTTTTTCCAATTTTTTGAATTTGTTTGTCTATAGTTAATTTAGTTTAAATTGAGTCATATGAATATTTTTATTTTTATTTTTTAAGTCTCAATTTTTATTTATAATTTTATAAGATAATGTTAATTCAATTTTTAATATATTTTTTTAATTATTTGGATCGAATTATACATCCCTAACATCAACTTCTAAAATATGAATCTTTATCTTCAATGCTTCGAGTCAGCTCCCATCATATTTTTTTAAGTTTCTAGTTCCACTCCTTGAACCAAATGGTGTCTCTCATCTCATTTTGAGGATGTACCCATTTTCTAATTTTTCCTCTTTCTAATTCTAATTGTTAGAAGTCAATGCATGTGTCAATATTTTATAATTTGAATACAAAATTTATTACAAATAAAAAGGTGTTGTAGGTCATTTGGGATACACAAGCACTATCAATTACATAGTTAACTATTTATAATAAAATAATTTTGGCATGTATTTTGAATTTCTTTCCTATTTACTTTTTTTTAACATCTTTATTTCTACTCTAAACCCTGATAAATAGCCATCTATTGAACACATGGCTTGGAATCTACTTTGTTTTCCTTAATATTTTAGGACAAAATAATAAATTTTTGTAGGGACATAGGGGTTATAATATAAGTACATAAGGTTCACAACGAAGGTACACAAGGGTCACAACATGATATTTGAAGGCAAGAAAATGAAGGGTGAGACCAAGAGAATAAAACCCAAAAGTTTGATTTCAATGTTAGACACTTAATCTGGATTTTAAATTTTTGTTTAGTTACTATCCAAATCAAAGTGTGTGGTCTTGGTAATTTTCTCCAATCATATCCAAATTTATGGGTTATGGTCATTTTAATTTTAATTTTAATTTTCCCAAGTCATATTTTTTCAACATAACTTATACAATTTTATACACAAATGCAACATCTCTTACTGTGTGTATTTAATGTATTATTGTTCCAATTATTAATTAGGCAAGGAAGTCTTGATGTATTGTTCATGTATTGTAATACTCTTTTATTATTCATTTAATATATGAGTCCCTCACCCTTCATACAAACATGTCAAACAAGATACATGTAAAGACAGCCAAGTACATCAAAATCAGAGGTCAACATCCTAATATACAATTAGAATGGAATGGAATACTTTTAAGGTCCACAATACCAGGTGCCTTGGTTATGATCTGCAAGGTAGCATAAAATATATGAGACCACCTCATACTCCTAATATGCATGAGGCACCTAAGAATTATTCAAATATGAGATGCACATACCTTACCCCTTGCAAGATTTGAACTTGTGACCTCCCTTTCAAGAACACATGTTCTTCACCATTAATCTAACTACCATCCAAGGTAACTAAAGACACATGGACTAAAAACAATTTATAGACCGAAAAAGGAAAGCTTGACCCAAAAACCAAAGCCTACTATCCACCAAAAAAATCCATAGATAAATTACTCACCCATATATCAAAAAACCCCAAAACCTTCACATAATGAAACATAAGAATGAATAAAAATAATACCAAAGGATTGGTCCAACCAGAGGACCCTTATACTATCTTAGAAAAGGGATCCATCAAGACACTTCTTAGGTATATAGTGTAAATTTTTAACACAACCAACCTATCTAACACATGAGCCACTTTTATCATTGCATATTCTTTACTTTTTATCCATCAATGAAGACATGGGTACATCAAAAACTAGATATCTAAAATTTTGATGCTTGGAAAAACTTTAAATAATATAACTTGGGTAGGCAAAATAAAACCCTAAATTTGATCCAAATTTTTGACTAAGAGTGATAGACGTTTCCTCTAGTGCATGGAAAGACATCATAGATACCAATCCCTTGTAGTTGACCCTTGTAGTGGGAAATATATGTGGCTGAATTAAATTCATGACCTCTAAAGCCTTTGCCAACCCACACTTGTGCTCCATTTTCATTAAGTTTTTAATGATTGATTGCAACAAAAAATTATGTGGGAGGAAATTTAAGAGATTCAAGATAAACGTTGATGCCACCTCTGAATTTAGGTCTTCTCTTGTCCATCTCTATATAGTCCACCTAAGCACTGCCCTTGTTGCTTGCCAAGATTGTCTAAACTAAATAACAAAGATGATTATTAGTAGCTCCTCTATTATGTGTGTCATGAAATTCATGCCCTTCTTGGCTATATATAGAAAAATCCTCAAAATCAACGCTAAACTAGATGACATTGTTATAGTTAAAAGGGCGAGAAATGAAATGTAGACAAATAATGCCTTGTTTACAACCCCCAACACAATTTCATTTTCATGCCTAAAAATTCACCTCCCCAATAACCAATTATGATTGCATTAAATTTTCCCATGATTCTAAAGCTGATGGTGTGGGAAGAGTAGATAAGTTTCATTATTACAAGTGGCCCCAAATTTCCATGATTTGTCCTTATTTGAATTGAAATAAATCTTAAAAGTAGTGGCCCAATGAGTTGAAGTTATAATGTATGGGTGAGTAGGCCTAATTGTTTTAGGTCTCACCAAGACCTAATGGTGGTTTGGGGTTAATGAGGTAATGGCCAACCTAAGGAGTGTGGCGTTCTTACATGTAATATGTATGAAGACCTATTTAAAATGTATAAAAAGTATGGTAAGAATCTCAGATGACCAAGATGGGTTAGATGAGTGTATGGTATAAATACTAGGCATAATCGACCTATTTGGAGTGGATTTGTTGAGATCATTGTGCTAAGAAAAAGAGAGAACCTTTGAAAGAGAAGGAATATGTCACTTAGGACCATTAGAGAGAAAAGAGTATCATTCACGTTGATGTAGGAGGTAGATTGAATGAGTAAACCCTAGAGTTTATTTGAGAAATATTAAAGGGTGAAGAAGAGTGCAAGTAAGAGAAGTTCATCATCAGGTGTAGAAGACATCAGATCAGAGGTGGTGATCAGATCAAGGTATTTGAGTGGGTGCTTGGTTTCCTAGCAGGTTGGTTCATCTTTGTGGCATGGGTGTCTTACTAAATTAAGGGATGGGTGTTCTTTGATCACTTGGTGCTGGTTTAAATTGTGGATCTTGTTATTTTAGTATTGTAGTCCATCTTACAGGCTTTAATGGGTTTTATCCCCCAAGAGGTTTTCCCATGTATATCATATTTTATGTGCTTGATCTTGTTATGGTCATTACAATGGTTAATTTTTATGCATCATGATTGTATGTTTTGAATGTTTAAGAATTAGGAATTGAATTAGATTATCTTGCATCATTGATTCACCCTCCCTCGTTAGTGAGTGTATCTCTAACACATTATTCAAAATAACATAAGAGCTTAAATTTTTTATCCTAACATTTGTATTACATATTAACATTTCTACATAGAGATAAAAGGTAAGATCCATCTCTCATAAATAGACTTGTTGTAAACACTTTGGATCTCCACTAAGTGAAACCTTTTTATAATTCATACTAAGAAACACAAACATTAAACATTCTACATTTTTGTCATTATAAATCAATCCTTTATGCTTTGGACTCATATCTTAATATTTATTTCTTTAGGGAAGATTTGTTGCTATTAAAACCCATTGCAATTATAAAAGCATTGCCATTGAAGTGTAAAGTTATCAAAATGAAAGATCAAGAAACTAATCAAGGCTTTTGGAAGATAAGACAGAGGGAACACATTCATAAAATTATTTTGGCCATGTCTAAATTTTTATCTAGAATGATAGTGTACAGTTCTGACAAACTTCTCTAAACATTGTCAAATTTTTGGGTTAACTTCTTCTCACTTTTGATTGTACATTTGAATTGTCACTTTCTAATGACTACCACAAAATCACTAAATAATATTAAATAAGCCTTAACCTTACATATCTTTCTCTTTCTCTAATTTTAAAACTATTTAATTACTTAAATCAAGGGGAAATCAA